>JBAMBS010000963.1:165000-244870 GCA_037044455.1 Zygothrica quintamaculata | reverse complement strand
TAGTTCTTTGCATACATATTTTTAATCTAAGATTTCTAGTTGAATTTTAAGTTTAGCTATAGAAAGTGTGTAAAGAAGAAGAAAACAAGCAGAAGCAAAAGAAAAGTTGTGACAAGTTTGTTGCCTAAGTCTTTTGTTCAAATCGAAATTGAAACCGAAATCAATATCATTTCTTAAATACTATCAGTTGCTCGGCTATAAGATACCCAACATTTTGAGTTCACATTTTTTATAAGGCAATTAAATTAATAAAAAATTAGAAAAAATGGCGTAAGATATATTGTAAATGCACTTGATAACAGTATCTTTATAGGTTGCTGTATCTGATTTATCTCTCTGTATAAACGTCGCTTTTAAATATTCTCTGCTAAAATCAATAATAATTACTAAAATTGTCAGACAGGACAGAGACTATAAGAGCTAGAGCAATTGAATTTGGAATATAGATTCATTATTTTCATAGCTTATACGAGTTTGTTTTAGATTTTTGAACTTCCCCTAAGCCCCGCAAAACCGAAAGAAAAACGACAACTAAACACAATTTGGCACACATAATAATTAGAACATTCTTGATCTGCGTTGTTAATTTCCTTAAGATTGGATAAAACACACGGAAGCTATACAACATTAAATATTGCTCTTTGGAGCGAGGGGCAAGAGTTAAAAGATTATAATGGCTTTAAGTGCATGTAGAACTGTATGTAAGCAAAGAGGCTCTCGTGATCGGGTACACTCGACTACTTACCTACATACTTTTATCAGTAAATAATACTCATATTTATTTACTGCTATTATTGTTATTATTATTATCATTTTTTTTATATTTACCTACATCTTTTGGCTTAGGCAGATATTTTTATATATCTTTTATTAGACATCAATTAATTGATCAATTGACTCAATCAGTCAATTGATCAATTATAATTTTGATTTGTGTTAAAAATTTTTTTTTTTTTTTTAAATAAAAAAAATCGATTTAATCCCTTTCTGTCCTTTTGTTTTTTTGCTCTCTTATGCTTGAGTCAATGAAATTTTTATTTTCTCGTTTTGGCATTGTTTTTTTATATCTGTATCCGTCCCAGTACTCATATCCGTCCTGACTTAGTTTATTTTCTTACGTTTGTTTCGTTCGATTTTACTCTATTCTCCAGCTTGGTTGCTTGCTCTTGTGCTGCGCTTCGTCCCATTTGCATGTTTCTTTTTCACATGCTGTAATATAAAAATTTCTTCTGTATTTCATTAAGAAAATAACTTTACACTTCTTACCAAATTGAATTACAATTACAGAACTAAGATACCAACACCGAAATTAAAAAAAAATTTATTTTTTTTTCAAAAAATTTCGAAATTTGTAATTATTTATTTTACTGTGTACTTCTCCTAACGTTGCTTCGACACGAATGAAAAATTATATTTACGTTCAAACTATACCTAAACTTTCCATTTTCACAGCCTACTATTATATATTATAGTATATACATTTAACTATATATATATTTATATATTAAGCAGCCTACTTATCGTTTGGATCTAACATCTAAAAATATGAACATATCAATTAGCGTTTTCTTAGAATAAACTCTTTAATTTAATTTGAAGAATTGAAAAAGTGAAATCAATCAATTTTCTTATTGATTTTTGATATTAAGAAATTTAAGTTTTAAAGTATGGATTCATGTATGCATTTATCTGTCTCTCTCTCTCTCTCTATCGCTCTCGCTCTGTCGTCTTTTCATCTGTTGTTGAGCGCAACAGCTTAGACTGGATATAGAAGTGTGTATATGTGGGCAAAGAGGTTTTTGTAGTCGGGTACACTCAACTTCAACTGTCTTATTTGTTACATAAATAAATTAACTAAACTATATAGTAAATATCATAAAGATCCGCAAATAAAAACACATATTTAATTCATGAAAAACTCTTCAAAACTGTGGCAAGAGTTTGCATGCTTTTTGTGTACATTTTGAACTGGGGTAAAGGACTTATTGTAGTCGGGTTACTTAATTGTTATGCGTTGCATAATCAAAGTATAGCAAAGTTTTTTTTTAATTTGTTTGTTTTTTTTTTTTTTTTGATTCGATTGGCCCAAATAGTTGACAATTTTGTGCACGCGTTGAAGATTCTGAAGAGACTTTCACTCGCAGAACTCGCCGCGTTCCGGTTTTTTGGGGTCAGCCAAAGGTTTTGGTATGGCCAGTTTTTTTTTTATTATGTTTATAATTTTTTAGTTATTTTTTTGGCTGCGGGAATTTTCACAGAGCAGCGGCTGATGTCGATGTTAACGTTAAAGTTAGAGTTGAAGTTGAAGTTGAAATTGAAGTTAAAGCTAATTGCCAGCGACACGGCAATCGTTATGAGCCGTCAAAAATTTTTGTTTTATTCGGTGTTGGTGTTGGTGTTGGTGTTGGTGTTTGTGGTGCGGGTGACGTCGCATTAACTTGTCATATTTCTATTGTTGTAATAAGAGCAAGCCTAATCTTATGCCACTCTTTAACCTAGCACTTCTTCCCCTATTGTATTTACAGTCATGTCAATTTTAGTGCCTGCTGAAGGTTGAGATCTGCCACGAACATTGCCTCACATCAAGTTTTGGTGGAGGGGGGCGCTGTTACACACTAAAAGCCGCTATCTTGGCCACACAATGGCCACCCATGGCACGCCCATGACTAGCACACTATACCGCCCAGCAGTTGCTACTGGTGGTAGTGTTGCTGTTGGTGCTGCTGCTGCCACGCCTGTTAATGTCGTTGCCCACCATTATGCGACGCCAGCAAAACCATTTGCTGCGGGCGCTGTTCAAAATGGAGCCGAACGCAGCCGCCTGCTGGAATTGCTGCGTGCACCCAATAATCTTACATCTCCCACACTGGAGCCCTCATCGAAGGGTCTACTAAATGGACCTGGTCAAAACAACTGCTTTCTCAACTGCGCCGTTCAGGTAAGTCTGCAATTAGACCTATACTAATTAGACCTAAGCTATATCAGATATCAGATTGAAATTGGATAGGAATTGTGAGAGAAAATTTATGAAAAAATATAGCTCAAGCCGACTGTAAAGAGACTTTCAGTCTGCGTATATATCTATATACAGTCAGGCTTCGATAATTCATACACATATAAATCGAGTGCCTTTACATTTTTTAATCTCTTGAAAAAAAACTTATTTAGTTCGTAGAATTTCGTTGCATTTTTAATCCTTTTTTACTTGCAACTCAATGGAAATAAAAAAATTAAATAAATTTTAATTAATTTTTAATAAAAAGTAATTTTATTTTTATTGCAAAAAGTTGTATAAAAATGGAGAAAATAACTTTTTAATTTAATTTTAATTATAGTTAAATTTTGTAGAGAATTTATTATTATTATTATTTTATGCAATATTAAATAGTATTTTTATTTCTGGAAAAAAATAAATTTATATCAAATGATTTATTTATTTAAAACAAAATTAAACAAAATCCGAAGATTTAAAAAAAATTATAAATTTTAATCTATAATGTATTAATTTTTTTTTAATTATAAATTCATAATTACAAAACAACAATTCGAAACCTTCTTTAATTTATAAGACATTGCGGCACCTTTGCTAAAAATTCTCAGAGTTTGTTTCAATGTATTAAGTTTCTATATATATATATATATATATAATATAAAATATATATATACATATATATATATATATATATTTTCCCATAGCATAAATTTTATTTAGAAACAACAAAAAAATCGACTGAAAAAAATAGCAAAATTTTTGGTATACAAAATATTATTTTTTTTGAACACACAAAATTCTCTCAGATTATTATAAAATGATTTTGAAAATGATTATTAATATTATTATGATTATTATGTTGAAGACTTGTCTTCTTATCAATTTTAATAACTTTAAATATGATATGACATACTGAAGGTTAGACGACAAGAGAGCTAAAATTATATGATGGTTGATCTTTCCTATGGATTTCGATGTGGCTGTTGATGGCCTTAAAAATTTATACGCAATTTGTTTGGCTTGGTTAACCTTCAGTTTTATTTTTTGAAAAGTGTTAATTTTTATTTTATTTGCTTAGTGAGTCAACAATTGTTGTGGGTATTAGCTAACACTAAGAGAAAAAGAGAAAGACAGACCTGACATATATATAATTTAAAGTTAGTAATATAAATTGTTTAAGTTTCGATGTTAATTTAAATCACAAAGTTAATTTTTATGCTTTATTTACAACAAATTTTATGCTGTTGCATGTTCTGTATACAAAACGTAAAGGAGAGAGAAAGAGAGATAGAGAGTGACAGATAGAGGTATACACTTGCATGGGAAAGGGAAAGGTAAACAGGCAAAAAAAAGTGCTTTTGCTTTGCTTTAATCTAACTGTAGAAAAGTATAGAAAAAGTGCCACCCAGTTGCATAAATTTGTATTCATAATCCAGTATTAATTTGTATATTTATGATTCTTTCAATTGTGTAGCCAGAGAAGCCTCCATTCTGTCTCTTTCTCTATCTTTCATTCTACATAGCAGAACAGACAGTTAAAGCAAAATCCAATTATTACAACAATTAGTCTAAGACAACATAAAATGGGACGACTCAAGACATAGGTAAAGTTTTTATAACCTGTAAAGCCCGTTGGAAGATGATAAATTCAAGTTTCTTTTCTCCACCTCCGATTTCACAGACTAAAAACTAAATATATTCATTGTACTTAGATATATATACAGATCTATTTACATATATATAAACAATAAATCTTATGTGCAATGAACATTCTGTTCGCTATGTGAAGCTGCATATAATCGTACATTGATTTTAGTTGAGAGTAATACGTTAAGCATGATAATAGTATATCATATAATAATATATCGCTAATAGCTATCGATAGTACTCGGTAAGCTTTAGTCTCTGCACAATTGAGCACAGTCCATAAGTCTTTAATTTAAAGCTACTTTGTGCTATGATTAAGCGAATATTCATATTCAGAACAAGACATTAAAAGTTATTAATAACATCAAAATATAAGCTTATCTAAATTACCGATAACTGCTAGTACAATCTCATCTCTAGTCAACTTCAAAAAGTCCATTGATATTCAATTGATAGCCACATTTTAATATAATCAAGCGATGTTCACCTTAGCCATCAATACATCAGCATTGTAATTAGTTTTTTTTTGATAAGGTCTTTTCAATGTATCGATAATTATCGATAGTGGCTAGTAAGTACATGATCTTATTCAATGAGCAACGTAACAATTCATTATCGATTACATCAAGATATGCGAACTCTCATCTCTTTTTGACTCAAGAAGAATCTACAAATTTGAAATAATTCCAATAAAACCAGCAATTTCCAATAGTCTTCTTTACTACTAAACTAAGTTATCGATACATTACTTTACTATAAACTTATCGATGGTTTGAAAGCTGACATTTGGTTTGATGGAGGTATAATAAAATTTTTAGTGCCACAAATAAAATCATATCTAATAACATACAGCTTCCGTTTTGATTTTCATATAGTTGTTGTATATCGATAAACGTTTTAGAATAAACCTGAGTAATCGATAAAATATAATCATCCAATTAAATCACAGCTCAATTACTCATTTGTCACAAAAAATTGGTTCAGGGTTTTTCATTAGAAACAAACCCGAAAACCCATAAAACGTTGACTGTGTCCATTCAAAGCTATCTGGCACTAAGTATCGATTATCGAGTAACGACTATTGGGTATCGAGTATTGAGTATTTGGTTTTTGTATGGATTAAGTATTAGTTGCAGTTTTTTTTTGTTTTTTTGTTGTTTTTTTTTTTTTACGATTTTATTTTATTGTCTAAAATGTAACTTGTTGGTCATTTAATTGGCGCCTAAGCACAACGCACATAGACACACACACACATGCCCAGTAGCTAGTCTGGTGGGTGTGGCATGACTGAAAATAGTAACATTGCATGGTACAAAGGGGTGCCAGGAAGTGTGAGGTTATGTGTCTTACTCAATAGAGGCTAATAGAGCTCACAGTGTTGTGTGTTGATCTCAGGCCTTTGAGGTGCGGCCAAAAAATAAAAACTAACATAACTAATTGCGTGTGTGTGTGTTTGTGTGTTTGTGTTTGTGCTCTGATTTTGTTATGATTCGTGTGGTAACAATTGATATTTTGAGGCGTGGCAACAACAACAACAACAACAACAACAACAACATAACAATACCAATCAAATATGACCAAGTTGCATACACAACGAGATCACATTGAGTTGTGGATGAAGCGTGTGCCAAGCCCTTTCATTCCACAAGTTGCAAGTTTAGACAACAAACTTTTATTTTGTGTCTTTTGTCACAAGTTGTTGTTGTTTGTTCCTTCTGTTGTTGTTGCAGTTGCTGTTGCTACTATTGATTGTTGTCATGACACAAAAATTGTAACATCAACCGAAAGTGTTGAAGACATCGCTTAGCATCTATAATATGCCTAAAGAAGAGCTACAACAACGGCTAGCCGATACTCTATCTAAACTGACTTAATCCTTAAATATAATATACACTTTTTTAAGCAAGTTTTTTTTATTGGGTTATAAACAGTTAATTACTGCATTGTCTGCTTTCAGATCGAGCCATTAAAACTATAATTTTATCCTTTCAGTTTTATTACCACCTGAAGTTGCTTTGCCTTAAGTTAAAGTATGCGACTTGTGGTTACCCTATAAAAGCAAACAATTACTTAGTATCTTCTGTAAGAGTTGTGGCTTATTATAGCTTCTATATAATAACTGTTACTTACAGTTATCACACATACAATAGATTTTATACCTATTTTGAACTGTATTAATTTCTAGAGTATTCAAAATGTCAATGTGCTGCATGTAACAGTTTTTGGGCTGCCGCTTCCGCTGCTGCTGCCAATGCAGTGTAGTGCAGTAAAGTCAACTGTTGCAACTGTTGCAAGTGGCAACCAAGCAACGGCTGAGAACACGCTGATGATTTCACTTGATATGCTTTTAATGTGTTTTTTTTTCTTCTTTTTGTTTTTTTTTCTGTTTGTCAAAGTCACAGACCGAAGGCAGTCAACTGCAACGGCAATAGCTTAGGGTAAAGAGCCAGGGACGTTAACTTGACGACAAACATAAAAAAAAAAAAATATGAAGAAGAAGCAACTAAAAGAAGCACACACAGACATATACAAAGTTCTTCTTGGTCTTGTGGTGTAATAAAGTAGCAGAAGCAACATTTTCTTTGGCTTCAATTTCAGTTTGAAGACGGTCAACAATCAGTCCAAGACAATTTGCCACATGCAGTAGGAAAGCAAAAAATAAGAAAAGAAAAGAATAACAACAACAAAAAAATAAGGAAAAATGAAAAATGAGTGGAGTATATTATGCCTATAGAGTCGCACATCATTTCACAGCTAGCAGCTTGCAACTTCAGCTCTGATTCTGACTATATATCAGTGGCTGTAACTGTCTTAGTATTTACTTTAATATATATATATATATATATATATATATATATATATATATATATATGTATGAGTGTGTCTGTGTCTGGTACTTGGCTTAGATAAGTTCACACGATAAGCCAAACAAACGGCTAGAACCAGACTGTTTGGTATATGGAGACACAGAGCCAGACAGACAGAATTCTGGCCACTTGTTGCTTTTAACGTTTAACTTGACTCAAATTTCCATATACGTATATACATCCATTTGTAAATGTATATATATATATATTTATCTGTATATACCAAATTATGTGCAGTTTTTTTTGGCGCATTTATTGCATGTTGCTGTTGCTATTGCAGTTAAAGTTGCAGGTGCAGGCGCGTGCGTGCCCCACAGCAATGCCACCATAAGCAAAAACCCAGCTGCAATTTTAGTGTAGAGATGAGGCAGCTGACCAAAAAAAAAAAAACAACACCAATAAAAGACTAAAACTAAAAACAAGTTTTAGTTAGTTTAAACTTAAAGGAGAATACCAATCAAATGATACACTATATATATATATATATAGGGTATATAGACTATATAGAGACACTTACTTCTACATAAATCAGTAAAGTAAACCAGATCAGAACAAATTTAAATAAGTTTTTCAGCTGAAGTTGGTTGCAGATGGAATGAAAATGTTAAAGTCATGTGATTTACATAAGATATATAATATATATATATTTGTAATATATACAAAAATATTATGGGAAATCTATGCTAATTAGAAGCTATAAAACTAGCAGTGTATTTATATACACTATAATCTGATTATTTATAATATATAAGCGAATATCTTTTTGTATTTATTTTTCAGAACTTTTGAGTTAAAATTAAAAAAAAAAATAAAATAATTAATTACAGATTTTAATATTAATTTTAATTGTTGCATTATGTTTTATTTTATTTTTATTAAATAATATAAAATAAAAATAATTTGATAAAAATATATAAACACAAATATAATTTAATATTAAGAAAATTATTGAATATTAAAGCACAAAAATTATCTAAAAAATTTTACTGTAATTTTAATGAATAAATATTTTTTTTAGTTTTTTTTTTCAAATATTTTGCATTATGATTTAAATAAGTTTTTTATAAAAATTAAAAAAAATTAATATAATTTTTGTATTTTCTTTTTTACCGAAATACAAGTAAAAAATGAAAATTTCGATTCAAGCTAAATCTATGAAATTTCACAACGACTTAAAGAGTCCTTTAAGTTATCGATATATACTTATATATGTATATATATAATAAACATATATCATATTATAAACTTCTATTGATATTATACATTTGCTGCTTGCATCTTAATGCCATTTGGTTGGCATATTGTGAGGCGTCTGCTAAGCAGCGCTGCATTTGGTTACGGCTGAGAGAGCTGCCTGGGAATAAGTTTATATTTTTGCTCTGGTGATGTCTTGGCCATGGCTTGGACTAACTGCTATAGTATTGTGGCTTAATTTTGTCTTCCTGTCTTATGGTTGTAGACTTCTTGAGACTTCTACCATTAAGAGGGTTGCTTACACACACTTTGACTAGGGCCAACAGCGCTTTTTAACGTAAAATTGTCTTTCAGTTTGAGTTTGAGTCTTGAAGTTGGTCTGAGACTGAGAGAGAGAGAGAGAGAGGGAGAGAGAGCAAAACACTTTGTCTGTCTGTGCGTCGAATCCTGACTGTGAACCTGGCCATGTTTAATTTACCAAATGCATGTTTATTCAACACAAATAAATACACATATATATATATATACACACACAATTTATGTAAATATATGCATATGTGCAGCACGAAGCCATTAAATATGAGTACATTGGGGTATATTAACATGTTGCGAGACATGTAACAGTTAACAATGTTTATATAGAGCAGCATAGGGTATCTATTTTCGTTGTTTATATACATTTGATTGTCTCATTGTTATAGTTGTTGCGTTTCAATTACTGTTGGCAGTCGTTTATTTGATGTTTAACAAGCGTATGAGCCAGGCTGGTAAAGAGCTCAACATGTTCATCATTATGGCCAGTATTCATGGTCAAAATCTGTCAGGATTGTTGTATTTTGTATGCGCTGTGCATTTTTTAAAACATTGTTGCTGTTATTGTAACACTAAGCAACAACAACAACAGCAGCAACAACAACAACGACAATAATAATTGTAACAACATCATGTTAGGCCATTCGAAAGTTGTCCACAGTTGTCGCATGTTCAATGAACCTTTTAGGCTTTTACCATTTTTAGTCCCCCCCCACCGCTCTCCATTTCTTCTTGTGTCACACTCTTTCTCTTACAACATACAATAATTCGAGTTCGTGTCTTAAGTCTTTTGTTTTTTAATTTCATTTTCCCTCTTCAAAATAATCGCATATCAAAGAGTTATAACAAACTTGCCTAAAACGTATGTCAACGACTTATGGTGTCAATTCCTATAAAATTTATATATACACATCGTACACCTATGGCCAAAATATTAGATACAGCTGAATACAATTCGCTTTATAACATTTTTGCGATTTTTAATTTTATAAACTTATTGAGAATTATAATGCATAACAAGCAGATACAGATAGGCACGGGTATAGGTATAATTAAAGGCATAAATATAGAGGCGAAATAGGTATAAGACTCATAAAAGCAACATGTTGCTTCAGGGCTTCATTAATGATTAACGGAAAGTATTGTTGCTGTTGCTACTGTTTGTTGTTGATTCAGCTTGTCGTATTTTCAATTAATGTTTTAATTAGTTGGCTTCAACGTCACCAACACTAATACGAACACAAACATCATAATCGTCAACGTCATCGTCATTGCCAACTGTGAAAGTTAAATTTAAGAAATCCGGTCAGATTGGTAAAGATTCTCCATTTGGATTGCCTTTTTGGCTTAGTTAAAGTCCAATAAAAGCGATTTTAATGGGCTACTAATGAAAATCTGTTGCAATAAGCTTTAGGTATAAGCTTTAAACATAATTAATAAAAATGGCAGTAGCTGAGAAAAAGCCTAACGGTAGCCCAATAAATTGATTCATAAATTATAATTTGTATAAATTTGCCTGCTGGAATGCGTCTAAATGTCAAATCGAAACGATTTATAAAGGAATTAAAGATTAATAACATAAAACTTTTTTGGAATATGTATATTAAAATATTTGAAAAGAGAGAGCAAAGAGAGTTGAAGATGAGCTACTCTTATGGCTAATTGAGATATACAAAAATGAAGTGAGAGAAAAACACCTTTCTAAATCAAAATTAAAATTCAAATCAAACTTCCGTTTAGACCTTTTGCTTTAAGAATAAATTTTGTTTATTTGAGTTATTTTCATGATGTTTTTCAATTAGCTCGCGCCATTTACACGGCATTTCCTATTACATTTCCATTTACATTTCCATTAACCATTTACCAGTTTCCCAATTTTTCCATTTTTACATTTTTCCATTTACTATTTACCATTTAACATGCATTTCCTTAACTATCAAAACTCGAGCAAATCGGCCGGCACCAAAAACACAAAAGGTGAAAGCGGCGGCATTTCAAATTCTTTTTAACTTTTTTTAAAATTTGTTTTTTTTTTTCGTTTTCTTGATTCTTTTTTTTTTGTTTTTTTTTTTTGGAGTAATTGTCGTGTATATGAATGCTCATTTCCTGCTACTGTACCTCCAGTCCCCCACACGCTTCTTTTCACTTAACTGATTTGTATTTTACGATTTGGACAAGCATGTTTATTGGTGTTTCACATAATGCCCCATGATAGTTATAATCAGAAAAAATGTTAATAATAGTTATAATCTAGCAACAGGTGTGCCAATTTTCTGCCATTCATCCGAGACACAAGTGGATGCTGAAGCTGAGGTTGAGGCTGAGACTGAGACTGAGACTGAGGCGGCGCTTCTAACGATGCAACAAACAAAAGCACATTTTTCGCTAGTTGCTCCAGTTATTTTTTTTTAAGTATATAATAGACCATAGTATATCTTATATAAAGCAGCAGTAGTATATATATACATAGTTAATGGTTACATACTCTAGATACACATTACAACTGTTGCTGTGACTTGCGTCGAGAGACAACTTTAAGTTTAACTTATATACAACTCCTATGGGAGGGTATTCATTTGTGTTAGTTTAATTTGGGTATAATTGATATTATATCCTAGTTATACATTTTATTCCTTATATTGGAAATACTTCCAGTAGATCGCAGCGAATGTTTCGATCAGCCCAGAGAGAGATTGAGATTACGACATTTTAACTTACTGCAAAGGAACTTTCAACAGTGAATTTGCTAACAGTTGAGCTTCCAATAGTTGAATTGGTAGTTCAATTATGAACAATTCAACTTTCAACAATTCAACTTTCAAACAAATCAATTTCCAATACTTTAACTTCCAAGAGTAGAACTATAAAAAGTTAAATTTCCAATGGTTGTGCTTTCAACAAGTCAACTGCCAATATCTTCCAATAGTTGAATTATTAATAGTTGAAGCAATGCAAGTCTCAATACTTCAACTTCCAAAAGTAGAACTTCCAATTCCCATAAGTTGAATTTCCAACATTTGTGCTTCCAACAATTCAACTTCCAACAGTTGAGTTTCCAATGGTTAAATTATCAATATTTGAATTGGTAGTTGAACTGTCAATAACTTAACTATCAACAATTCAACTTTTAAGCAACTAAACTTCCAATATTTAAATATAAGAGTGGAACTTCCATTTGATAATAGTTTAACTCTCAAGAGTTGAATTTCCAACTGTTGTGCTTCAAATAATTCAACTTCCAATAGTTTCAAATAGTTGAATTAGCAATATTTGAATTGGTAGTTGAACTATCAACAATTCAAATATCAACAATTCAACTATGAACAATTCAACTTTTAATCAATTCAACTTCCAATATTTCAACTGTGGAACTTCCATTTGATAATAGTTTTACTCTCAAGAGTTGAATTTCCGATAAATGTGCTTCCAACATTTCAACTTCCAACAGTTGAGCTTGCAATAGGCAAACTTCCGAAATTACAATCAATTTTCTAAGAGGTCAACCTATGTAACTGAAGTCTTCGCTTGGCCAAGCAGCTTTATTCCATACGCATCAGTTCATTCGATTCAATGAGAGTCAGTGCAACAATACTTTTTCTCCTAATTCTTGTTAATAATATTAATTAAAACTAACAAATATGGTTAATAACTAAATTTAATAAAAATATAGTAGAAAAATTCAATGAAAATCAATAAGCCAAAACTTAACCTTAAGCCTGAATAAACCCAAAGACTTCATAGAGATTATTACAAACGTTTTCTCTGAAGAGTCAATGGCAACAAGAGAGTCTACTCGAGAGATCATTTCACTTGATATATATATTTTACAGGGTATATTTTAGTTTAATATTTACTAATATCTCTCGTTTTTACTGGATTTTATAGGGTATCATTCGGTTTTAAAGATTTTTTTTTATAATTTTCTTTTTTTGGTCTATGAAATTTGTTGCTTATGAAACACTTAATGCTGTGAGTTGCTGTTGCCACTTGCTATGTTGCATGTGTGGTCCACCCACACGTTGCAGCAACAGGTATTTAAGCCGATTGAATGGACCACCCGGTAGGGTTTCCTAGGGTTTTATGTAATGCGTTAAGATGCTTAGAAAAACTCTAAACGGGAAATTGATTGTATTGATTAATGAGAGTTTTTTTTTGTATTGTTCGTGTGTGTATGAGTGTATAAGTGTGTGTGAATCGGATGTAGCAATCCTTCAATCACTTACAAACGCTCATTTCAATTAGCCAATTACGCATGCCAATTGCCCCAAGATCTTTAGCCACACCAATGAGACAAGCAACTTGGCTGACATGCCACATGACATTTATAATTATAGATTCGATTCCGTAATTTGCAGTTGCCGCTACTGCAAGCTGCATTTGTAGTTGTAGTTGCAATTGGAGTTGCCGCTATTTTAGCAATTAGCCAACGGCAAGTGGAGCAAAAGTAACGCGTTGCACGGAAGTTGCATAAGAGGCAAGAAAAAAGAAAAAAAACACGCACTAAACACAATACATGCAACCGATACATGTATCAATTGATAAATTGTACAACAAAACAGAATAGAAGAGAACAGCAAAGCAAGAGAAGTGTATAGAGGAGAAGAGAAGACAACAGAATAGATAGATACATGATAATTTGTGTGATCAAAACGGAAGTTAATAACGAAGGGGCCATAATGCTAGTTATTGGGTGGCTCTTTCGCCCTCTCTCCCTCACTCACTCTCTCTCTATCGTTCTCTTGCACTCTTTGGGTGTGTCCACATCGGATGTAATTCTTCCCTGTGCCTGGCCTCTATGCAGATACTTCCGTTGTAAAGCCACTGTCCAGGCCCAGCTTAACCACAAAATCTTAACTTGGCTTATAATCAAACTGTTTTCTTCCTGTGATTAGGTGTTAAAAGGGAAATATTTCCTGCTTCTTATGTAGTAGCAACTGCTCTTAGCCCTTTCTTATTCGCTTTCATACCATAAAAAATATCAAAAACTATCTTTATAAAGTACATTAACAATAAAATATACTTCTAAGCTCTATTGTTGCAAGGCTAACCATGTGGCCACATGCCACACATGTTGCTTGGCATACATAAGCCTAAGCCTCGGGCCAGCGTCTATCTCTTTGTCTTAATTGCATGGCCTAAACATTTGTCTAAGTGTTAAAGGGGCGTCATCTTCTGACCTGAAATTGAGTATGATTGAATATTATAATCAATAATAATAATAATCAAAATAATACAAAATATATTAGTAATAAATTATAAACAAATACCAACACTCCCAGGTAAATTACGAAATGCTATAAAAAAAAGAAGCTCAAACAAAATTATTTATCTATATATATATATATATATATCGAGTTATTTATCTATATAGAATCTGTATACTATATAGTCGTATCAACTCTGTTCTCAACATTATTTTCATTATATAAATTTGCTTTCATTTCTCAGCTGCCAACAAAAAAAAACAAAAAACCTTTTCTTACCCCAAAGCTACAGGTCATAAATGTTTCGGCTGCTTTATTAATTGATTTTCTGAACCGTCACAATCAAAAAATGATATATATACATATACATATATATATATATGTATATATGTAAAAATAAAGTTGAAACATTAATCGTTTTGGCCTGTTGCCAAAAGCTGTTGGCCAGGCTTAAAACTCCCAAGCTTGAAACTTAACAAAAAAATTTCAATAAATTTTGATGCTGTCATTTATTACTCTCGACTCGTTTCCAATGAAATTCATTTTAAGTATTTATATTTTTTATTTATTTTTTTTGTAACTTGGTACTTGGCACGCGCCAAGCACTTAATATTGCCAGACACATATCATATTTGTATATAAAAATAAAGTGGCAACGCTTAAAGCGCATTGGGAAGCTGTTGAACATTTGAAGTAAATGCAAATAGTTGATGACATTTTTTTTTGGGACTCCAAGATAAACTGTAAGAAAAATGTCATAAAAAATATATATAATATATATTAAGCTGTATGTCCTATACACACACATGCCTATAAATACATATATACACACATATATGCATACCTACTATATGCAGCGGCAATTGTATGCAATAAAAATAAATATTGCATCGAAAATGTTTGCCTTTACAGCTCAATAACTGAATATAAAGCAATTTTAATATAATTTAAATATATATATATATATATTTATATATATATATATATTTATATATATATATATATATTTAAATTATTTATTTGAATATAGCTATACTATATATGGGTATATATATTTTATATAATTCTGATATTCATAACTTTTTATAGAGCTGCAACTATTTTCGCTTGGAATTTTATGTTTGCTTTTAAAATTTGCGGAAATTTTTTGATATGCTTCAGTTTTGTTTTTGCATTTATTGTAGGGTATTTGCTAGTCGTTCAAGCACTTACTTAATTGTTAGTAAACACTTTTATAGCTGTGATAATTATGTAATGCTGTTACTATTTATTACTCTCTCTCTCTCTGTCTTTTGCTTTATCTCTCACTTTTAACTGCATCTTTTGTTGTAATGTGATCGCAAGCCAATGACACTGTGAGCAACATTAGCAGCAGCAACAACAATAACATTAACAATAATAATAAGTATTATAACAATAAAAACAAAAACAAGAATAAGAAAGCAAATAAATTCTTGAGAACAATTTTGCAATTTGCGGTTTGCTTTGGGTTGCCGTTTCTAGCGGCATCTTGTCGTAGGTGGCTGATCAACAACAACAACAAAAGCAACACTTGGCAGCCATACAAGTGTCGCTCGCTTGCTCTCTACTTGCCTTTCTCTTTATCTATTCTTGGAATGCCTAACACTTCTAACGCACACCCCCCTCACCCACATATTATGTCACATTCAATGCAGCTGCCACTGAAGCAAACCGTAAGCTGAGATCGTAGAAGAAGCATTCTATTCTCCATAAGCTAAGCAACAAATCAGTCAATATATATATATGTATGTGTGTGTGTGTGTGTTAATATGATATATATGTAAGTATGTATTCTAGAGATATAATCTCTTCACGCCTTAAAAAATGACTTAAACGCCACCTCAAGCGCCTCTTTGTTGCCTCTAATAATTTTTGGGACAATCAACGAGCCGCGGCGGCCAATGGCCAAAAAGCAAGAAACAAAGAAACAATGATAAAGAAAACCCAAAAAAAAAGAAACATTAAAAAAATAAAATATCTATAGAAAGATAATGTGGAAGTAGTGGGAAGTATAAAGGAAGTACTATTACTCGTTGTAGTAGTAGTAGTAAATGACTCACAGGAAGTAACTTGCCAAAAAAAAGAGAAGAAAAACAAAACAAAGCAAAGAAAAGAAAAATTGCCAGAGTTCGTTCCGTTCTGGTAAAGTAATTTGCGGGCGTGTGAACCGCAATATTGTAACAAATAAGAAGAAGAAAAACGGTTCACCCAAAGCAAAGGCTCTTCAGTCACTGAGTCACAAATTAACTGCGAATGTGATATGAATTGTGATTCATAACAAGGAAATCAACAAATGATAACTACATGTACCTTAAATAAAGGCATAACTTTTGTGCCTACCCTCGTTGAGAGTGAGATATGAAGTCGAAGATATGTATATAACTTGTGTGCTTGCCCTCGTTAAATGGAGTCAGATATGAAGTAGATGGTATGGTTAGTTAAGGTATAACTTATGTGCTTGCCCTCGTTATGAAGTCGAAGATATGCTTGGTTAAGATATAACTTTTGTGCCTGCCCTCGTTAAGTGAAGTGAGATATGAAGTACAGTATATACCGCTTATATGCAAAACTTATAATGCATAAAAGCTTTTGCATATATTCGATATTTTCTTTTAAGCGATCATGAGTTATATGCAGAAACGTTGTATTTAAATGATTATTATGAAATAAAACACACGTTTAGAAGTTCATTTAAATTTATATTTTATGCTGTTCGTTAGCTATAATAATATTAATATTAAATATAAAATGAGATCAAAAATTTTAATATTGCTGTTCTACAGCTTATAATTTGCATAAAACCGATTAAATTTATATGAACTGATTTCAAATGAACTATTTTTTTTTTTGCTTATAAGCAATTTTTTGCATTTATGAGGGGAAATTTAGTTCTAAATAGTTTTATGATGTTTAAAATTAACATAATTTTTCATTTTAGCAATATTTGCATACAAGCAGTGTGTCTTATAACCGATATATACTGTATAAGATATGCTTGGTTAAGGTATAACTTTTCGTTTGAATTATTTTAGATTGTTTACGATTGATATTGATTTAGAATTTTGAGATATCGATTGAGTTATGAAATAGATGTCAATTTTTTTTTATATAAACTGACAAAAACGTATAAGTTCAGTAGACGCAGCCAAAGAGCAGCTGCTGCGCGCTGTAGGGCTTTTAGGGCCAAAGATGAAATTTGGTAAAACCTTTGAGACGCATCTGACCATAGAATGGCGTCAACAATATATGCGTTACACGGTAAGATTTGAACATAATGATTCATATATATACAAATATATATAATATACGAATTAAATGGAATTCGATAAATAAAGGACTTGAAGACAATGATACGACGGGGTGTAGATAGTGCACCAGTTACAACCGATCTAAATATCGTTAATGCTTACTATGCCGACTTCGAGGATCAATTCCTTAACGAATGTACTCACGAGCTAACAAGGGTGAATAATTTTTTTCTAGAGAAACTGGCGGAGGCACGTCGTAAGCATGGTACACTTAAACTCCAGCTTTTGGCCAGTGTACGGGCACCGGGACATACCTCCAGCACAATATCAGTACACTCGACTGCTCCGTCGCAGGGTAGCGGGAATGCAACTAATAGCAATCGAAAGCTGATGACACCTCGCCAATTGCGTAATGCCTATACAGAGTTCTATCTAA
Source organism: Zygothrica quintamaculata (assembly GCA_037044455.1). Classification (NCBI taxonomy): domain Eukaryota; kingdom Metazoa; phylum Arthropoda; class Insecta; order Diptera; family Drosophilidae; genus Zygothrica; species Zygothrica quintamaculata. Next base: position 226,949 of record JBAMBS010000963.1, on the reverse strand, counting down.
CACTTGTGCTACTGCAGAACTTTCAATCTCTCAATGAGACTGGTTTCCGTAAGATCTGTAAGAAATATGATAAATATTTGAAATCAACTCGTGCCTCGAACTGGATGGAGCGCAATGTTACTCGTGCTGCATTCAGTGATCAAAATCCATTACAACGCATAATTGTTGAGGTGGAGGAATTATATACACAGTATCTAGCTGGCGGTGATCGTTCTAGGGCCATGACTAAGTTGCGTGTACCACCATTGGGTGAACCAACACCTCCTCGTATGGTATTCCGTGCAGGACTTGCATTGGGCATGTTCATTATGTTGGTATCGGCCACCATCTTTAGCTGTAAGTGTCTATATAACAATAAGAATAACAGACAGAAAGGAAGAAAGATGATTTTAAATGTATAGATTTGTCGATTTGTCGACTTGTGTATCGTAGATACGTTGAGCCTTTAATCTATCTTAATTTCTGTCTCCTTTTCCATTCCCAGCTTTATCTTCACCTCTTTTTCCAACAAGAAACAAAAGCTCTTTACAAAATCGTTTATATATGTAATAGCGATATATCGATAACTGTTTATTCGATCATCAATCGATGTTTTATATACAAACCATTCCCTCCCACCTCAATGTGTTAGTTCATGCTTAAAGCACAATACTCGTTGCACTTATACTTTGCATTGTTGTCGATAAATGCATAGAATTATCGATAACTCAACTAGTAATAATTACCTATTTAGATATTCGAAGGCCACCCGTACGGGATAACATTGAAGCCTTCATGCGTCTCTATCGAGGACCCTTTACCTGGGTAATCTTTAACTTTTTCATGGCTGCCAACGTGGCTGGCTGGCAGAGAGCTGGAGTTAACCATGTGCTAATCTTTGAGATAGATCCACGTAATCACTTGCGACCGGCAACATTTCTGGAAATAGCTTGTACCTTTGGAATGTTATGGTCCATATCAATACTTGGATTCTTATACCATGATCTGATCAGTGTGCGTGATCCATTTATATTCCCATTGGCATTGACCCTAATTATGATCACATTAGTTGTAAATCCATTGCCAATTATGAATTGGCCAGCACGCTGGTGGACAATGCGTCTAGTGGGTCGTGTCTTGGCAGCACCCTTCTATTATGTGGGATTTGCCGATTTCTGGATGGGTGATCAAATGAATTCATTAGTCACCTGCATGGCCGATCATTACTATCTAATCAGATTCTATGCCATCTGCTGGCTAAGATATACAAGCATACCCTTTTGCTTTCATGAGGATATGTTTGTGCCCATATCAAAATGTCTACCAGCCTGGTTTCGTTTTGCTCAATGCCTCAGAAGATTTCGGGACAGTGGATCAAAATCGGTTAGTTATTTAGTCAATGCTGGCAAATATTCAACAACATTCTTTGTGGTCATCTTTTCAACATTGCGCATGCATACAGATGGTATTATTATATATTATATATATAACTATGATTCGCATTTATATATTAAGTTTTAATATTAATTATTTACAGATAGATATGCAAATACATTTAATAATCCATTTACCTGGTTATTCTTAACCAGCATTATAATAGCCAGCACTTATACATATTTATGGGATGTCGTTAAGGATTTTGGCATATTTAAAATCTGGCATGGAGATCATATATTTTTGCGTGAAAAACTTGTTTATCCTCAAGCGTTTTATTATTTTGTTATTATTGAGAATTTTATATTGAGATGGTTTTGGGTAATTGAATTTGTTATGCTCTATATGAAAGTAATTTCACCCTATAATATCAGGACAATTTCCAGTATACTTGAGCTAACACGGTGAGTTTTATAATCTTATATACTAAAAATATATATATATATATTATATATATATATTACTATCATTGTTAATTATCATTGTTATAGTCGTTTCATTTGGAATTATATTCGACTTGAGAATGAACATTTATATAATTGTGGACAATTTCGTGCCACGCGCGAAATTCATTTGGCTGCACTTAATCCAAAGCAGGAGCGTATGCTAGAAAATATGATGGATGAGGATGAAGAGCATTCGGAGGGGCAAAGAAGAGACGAAAGGCATCGTCGTCTGCCCAAGGAATATTTTTAATATTTTTCTTCTCTACCCCGCTCTATCTCTTTTGTACACACACACATACACATTCCTTCTCCCTATCTCTCTCTCTCTCTGTCTGTCTATCTGCCTGTCTGTCTGTCTGTCTGTCTGTCTGTCTGTCTCTGTGTTTTTCTTTTTCTCTTTAACACAAGTCGCTGACAAATCTCCATCTCTATCATACACTTTTCGTTCGACATTTGCCGTTAATGTTAATAGCCCTGCGTCATCATTGTTGTCATTAAAGTCGCTTCATTAATTAATTCATTTGTGCAAAAACAAGCAAACCAACAACAACAACAACAATCAAAATTAAATAAAAATAAAAAGAAAAAGAAAAGATGGAGAAAAAAACGTAAATAATATTGCAAACGGAACTGCGCATGCGAGTGAAAGAGGAGCACGTTTAACATGCAGACGACGACAGGCAACAGTCCTCAGATCAACGTTGTTCATCGCGAAACGGTTAAAGGCTTGTGTTATAGACGAACGTACGAACGGTTGATCGGTTGATTGGTCGAACGGGCGAACGCGGGAACGGGCTAAGGAACCGATTGGCATTGTGCTAAGCTGTGACACGCGCCAAACCGGTTACCACAGCAGCTGCACCCAAATGCAGACTAAGCAGCATGCTTTTAGCTTCATCTACTCCTTACACCTTTACCCCTATCCCCACTACTTTCACAAACATGCATCCTTCTATCTTCTCTGCTGCTGCTCCCTGTCTGCTTCCTCTCTCTCTTCTACCTGCTGTCCATCTTTCTACAGCTCTATACAACGCAAGCAACAATTGTCATTGCGCATACAAAGTGCAACCCGGATTGCTTGTCGTCTGGCGTCACTTGTTAAGCAGAAGATCTTTTAATTACAGCGCGTTCAGCTTTGATTTGTGTGTGTGTGTGTGTTTTTTTTTCTTATATAAATTATATATTTTATTCTGCCATTTCTCTGCTGTTGTTCTTCTTCTTTTAATTAAACAAACGATTAGCTTCCAGGTTACATTTCCATTTACATTTCCCCAGCGCAATTTATGCAGCAGCAATTTTGCAATTAATATGATAACCCATGAGCATCTTTAATATATCTTTATATATATATTTTTTACTTAAAAATAAATAAATAAATTTCTTTATTTTATGTACAATTCAAGCTAATAATTTCAGTTTTCATTTTATTAATTTATTTTGAATCTTTTTTTTTAACTTTTCTACAATTAAAATTAAAATAAATAAAAATTTTTTATATATAATAGAAACTGAACTCAAATCCACTTAAAAGAATTCTAACTGAAATATTAATACCCAAAAAAAAAATAATTATTCCAATGAAAGTGCCTGGAATTACCTGATACCAAAGGCTTTTATGAAGCGTCTTAATTGCTTAAGCCCCTTAGAGTCCTTTTTGTTATGGAATACTTTGTTAGTGACATGTTGTGTTTATCCTTTTTATTGAGTTTGGTTTCCATTTATGTTGCTTTTAACAATAGCCAAATATTTGTTTATCCTTTTTCTAATAACCTAAGCTATGCTTTAAGCCATAAAGTAAGCCGCTTTCATTGATTTCAATCTCTTAACTTTTGAGCTCAAATTTCAAACTGATCTTTATGAGTCTGTATTTTCTTCTCTCCTTTTCTCTCTATCTATCTGTCTGTGTCTGTTTGTGTGTGTGTGTGTGTGCCCTGTAGTTATTGGCTTAAAGTCCTAACTAGTATTGTTGGCCATAAAGCTAATACGCTAGAACCATTTGGGATGAGCATCCGTTTAAACACGTCTGGGCAGCTCCTTTATTGCTCGCTGTCTGTCAATTTTTATGTTGCTGCTGACGATGGCGGTGGCAACGGCAATGGCAATGGCAATGACGATGGCAATGACGATGACGATGGCAATGACGATGACGATGACTAGCCAATTGCTGATAACTGCCAACGACTGGCAACGGGAAGCGGAAGGAGAGGCACAAATGTATAGGAAAGATAGAAAGTTGAGGCAGTGCAACTCAGTTGTCACTTGAGCACTTAACTACACCCTGTAATATACCCTGTAATAGCAATTGTTATATGGTAGCTAACAGTATAATGTAAATATATTGCATGTAACTATATACCACATTTTATAGGGTATTAAAGTGTCGCATATTCAAGAGTAGTTATTAGTTGTGGTTACTTATCTCTTATGCTTTCATATTTGAGTTGGGCACGAGGCAAACATAAATTTGCCATCAACAACATTGTTGTTGTTCTGTATGATGTTGCTGTTGTTGTTGTTGTTGCTTGGTAATGACAACTGCAATTTATGCTGCTTCTTGCGACAAGAAAGGCAACTTCGTTGTTAATGTTTGTTCACAAGGCAAAGACATAGACAGAGACAGCGATAATGATGGAAACGAAGACGGACACAGACACAGAGACATCGATTGAGTAAAAGATGCTGCAGACAGCAGGAGGTCTGCTTAGAAAAGTGTGCAAAGAGGATGGGCGGGGGGGGGATGGGTTGAGCAGAGAAATAAATGTGGGGTAGGGTACAATATACAGAGCCAATAATATGTACAGTTTGCCAATAGTTGTTTGCTGTTGTTAATTGTTGTCGTTGTAACTGCTGCAACTTGGCCAGCAACAGCTACAGCAACTAACAACAAACTTGGCTAACCGCGGGTGCAATATGCCTAGCTGATGTTACTATTGCTATTGCTAGTTGATCTTGGTACAGTTTTGCTGCAACACGCGCCAAATGCAGAGCAAAAATAAAAAACAAAAACAAAAGTAAAAGCAAACCAAAAACAAAAACAAACCAAACAAACACAACAAACAACAAAAACAAACCAGTTAATAGATAAAAGCCAAATAAACAAATCCCAAGCAATTCGTTTGCATTGGCTGCAACTCAAAGCCAAACTGTTTTGATCATAACCAGATCCTGATACTGGCCAAAACACCAAAGCTGGCTGAGTTGTTTCATGCAGCACTCCAATGACTCCAACGATACCCAAGACACAAACCGAAAATCAAATCAAAAATAAAGCAAATAAATCCACAATTTATTATGCAATTTTCATAAAAAATTTTCTATTTAATGCATATCACTTAGCATTGTCAAAGAATTTTTTCTTATTTTGTTATAGTTTTAAAATTTAGAAAAAAAATCATGGAATAAATTTTTTATATATATATAAAGCATTTTTTTTATGGCGAATTTAAATACTCTTGCTTCAATACGAAAATTTCTCTCCTAACAACAAATTGCAGTTGAAGCTTTGGCTAATGATAGAATAAATTGTTTATAGTTAATGTTTTATATGGTAAAAGTCTTATATAAAATAACTAATTTATTTACTCTTAGTTGATCTTTTAATTTGATATAAGTCCAATCAGCTGGTTATATTTTACTACTTTTCGAATCAGAAACCAAAAGCAAATCGCAACTTCAACTTTGGTTTTAAAATTGTAACAAAAAGAAAGTATATATAACTATATGCTTTAGTATAGATTCAGCACTTAATTTTTGGCTTCATTTTCAATTAGTATATAGTCCAGTCAGATGCTACAGTTATCGAAAGCAATATACTTTGTGAACCATTGAAAAACATTAAATAAACTCTTACCTCAAACTATAGAAAAAATTTTTTACTCTAAACAAAATTGAACAGTTCAGATTGGAACTTATATATTACATAGCCTTATATATATATATATATATATATATATATATATATATGTATATATCTGTTGTTGTTGCTGCATCTCGATTTGGGCCTCAGCTGAAGCCCTTTTCTAGAAGTTGGCAAGCTGTGCGCTAAGCTTGTTGGCAGCTCGTGCTAAATTTAGCCAGGACGAGGGCAACACAATAACATGCAACATGCAACAGGCTGCATACACACATACACTCACACATATGTCTACAATATATGGCAAACCAGTTTTGGCTCCTTTTCCTGGTTTTTTTTTGTTATTTTTATTTATTTTTATTTATTTTTTTTCCCCCTGTATTGTGCGCGCGCGCGTTGCAACGCCATCAATTTTTATGCTGCTGTTGTTACTTTTGCTCCTTCAGCTGCTGCTGCTGCTGCTGTTGCTGTTATTGTTGTTGTTGTTGTTGATCCCCACTGCCAGTGCCCTGTTATAGCCTGTGCAGCTGACTATCTGCAGCACGCGCCTCTCCAGTGGCAGCTTCAAGTGTTCCATGAGATTTGGCAGACGCTGCTCATAAATTTATGTGGCAGTCATTTGATTGCCTTTGTTGCTGCTGTTGCTTTTGCTGTTGCTGCTGCTGCTGTTGCTGTTGCTGTTGCACTCTTAATTTGTGCACATAAATTTAACGTGTGGCAAGTTCTGAGCTACGTTGAGCTCTGCACTAAACACTGTTGACCATTTCTGCCGCTTACCTCGCACCTCGCTGCGACACTGGCCAATAATGCAACTGGCCACAGGTCAACAATTTCCCCTCAGCTCCTGTACAGTGCCCCTTCGAGTGGCATTCCCTTAACATACTAAATTGCCGAAAGCTGCTTAATTTCTGCAGCTGCCTCTTAATTTATGGCTTGCTCCCTCTGAGGCTGCAGCTGTGCAGCTTTCAATTGCCACCAGCTGAAGATTCTCCATTTATAATCAGAATTGATTAAATATAATTAACAAAAAAAAAAATATATATATACAAACAATAGGGAAGAAGAAGAAAATATTTTATCAATTGTAATTATTTATTTTTTTTTATTTTATAATTTAATATTTATTTTATTATTTTAATTGCAATTGGAAATATTTTTATTGGTTTTCTTTTTTGCTAACAGAAAATTTGATTTCTGTTGCAGCAATCACATTGAGTTGCAGCAGCATTTACTTCATTTTTTTTTTTGCATTTTAAACATTGGTTTAATCCTGTTTATATTTCAACGTTTTTTTTTTAATCAAAAGCTTGCATTAAGTTTTTAAATTATTTTTTTTTTTGCTTTGAATTTTTGTTTTAATTTTCAATTTTGTGGCAAGTAAATTTTAAACATTTTTTCTTGTGACAGTTAATGGCATGTTGCTCAAGGGCTGATTTTTAATAGGCGTGGCACTTGCATTACTGGCCCATTATAGAAGTACAGCTGATTATCTGTTGTGCCTCTGAGTCTGATTTCTGTTTAAGTAATTTTTTTGTTTCTTTTTCTTTTTCTTTTTTGGCATGAAGAATTGCAAATTATATGTTTCAAGCAAAGGCAAACGGTATTCAAATTTATAAAGATATATACATATATATTTGAGCCAAGAGGTTTGGCTATAATAGTAGTTGATAGTTGATAGTTGGTAGTTGGTAGGTGGTAGGTAGTAGGCGTGGCTGTTGCAATTTTTGTAGCTGTTGTTGCTGGGGACAAGTGCATTTTGATTGCGAAAACGAATTTGAATTTAATTAGCTAATCAGGCATACAACTGTGTTTATATATGTATATGTGTGTGTGTCGCTTAAGGAATGCCAATATAATTGCCACAAATTGTTGCCAGTGCTGCACGATAGCAGCAGCAGCAGCAACAACAGCAACAGCACACAAAATTATGATAATTGACAACAAGTCGAATTGGCAGTCGCGATGATTGCAACATTTTGCTGCACACACACATACACATACACACAGACGGATAGATAGACTTCACTGGGCATACGGGTTTTCTTCTTTTTTTTGTGGCAAATACAGCTATATGTTATTATTAAACAGGTAACAGGCAATAGCCAAACCATCAGCCAACAAAAGGGGATGTGGGCGGCGCAGGAAGTAATTGAGCTGATTTGAGGAAAAGCTAAGGATTTCCTAGAATCAAGCAACGTAGTGTTAGAGGCAGCTTCCTATCATATGAGCTCTTCATTTAAATGTTAGAACACTCTGCAGCATATAATGGAATTTAAATTTTGTTGCTCAATTGAGGCAAACAACTGTTGTTGCAACAGCTTAGATATGTTTTGCTGCGACCAGCGACAAGTTTAATACTTAAATATACCAACTAGCTGTTAAATATTTAACTGCGTGATAAATTTCTGCAGCAGTATATATATATATATAGTGTTTTTTTTTAGAGTCATGTTGCAGCAGCAGCATCTATATAATTTAATGCTGGCTAATGCGCTGCGGGATATATAAATGCCTTAAATGCGCCTTGAAATGCCAGGGTCAAATCGACTGATGACGTTGATGAAGATGCTGACAACGTTGCTGATTTGCCTAAGCGGATTTGTTGGCTACTGTTGCTGCTGCTTTGCTTGAATTGTTGGGCTCGATTTTTGTTGTTGTTCTTGGTTTTTTTTTTTGTTTTTCTTTTTAAAGGTGTGCGTGCTTGCCTAGAGGATGCAGCAAACTGGCTAAGTTTTAGTTTGGTAAATGCACAAGTTTGTTGCCAAAGTCTTTTGTTTTTGTATTTTTTTTTTTTGGTGATGCTGCTTCGTGTATGATTAACTGCAGACGCTGTCTCTTGGCTTTTGGCGCGCAATTTGAGAACGCTGCTGCGCGCCTGACTGCCCCAAGTGGCACATAAACATCGCGAAGACGTTGAAGAAGCCACCACAACAACAATAATAAGAACAGCAAAAAAGAAAAAAATAAAGAAAAATAAAATGGCCACTAAGGAGTTAGCCCCCAAAACAAAAGCCCCACAGAGGCAACTAATGGGGCATGAAAACAAAAACTAAAGAAATAAAAAAATATATATAAAAGTAAAAATAAAAATATAAGCATAAGAAGCAGCAGCAAAACAACAAGAAAAGACAAAGAGAGAGAGAGAGAGAGAGAGAGAAAATAGAAGTAACATAAAATGAAGCAAACGTTGTGGCCTTAGGAGCAACACAGACTCAGTTTTGAGATTAAGCTTCAGTTTTAGATTCAGCTTATTGTTCGTTGGCCATGAGCAGCAGCTAAGGCAGCTTCTCCTACCACACTCCCTTCATGCTGCTGGCTTGCAACTGTTTGTTTGTTTGTCAGCTTGTTTGCTAGCTGCCCCCTTGACGCAACCTCAATAACAATATTTTGTTCGTATTCTCGTTTCTTGCCAGTGTCTACGTTTTTGGTCTGACGCTGTGGCTGCTGGTGCTGCGCGCGTTGCACGTTGATTTTGAAAGCCACCTAAAGAAAAAAAAAATAAAAATAAATACAAAAAAAATAACAACAATACAATAACACCAACAGCAACAACAACAACAGCAGCAAACAAACAACAACAAGCAAAAAGAGACAACAGCGACAAAACTCGTTAAGTCTGTAAACGTGTTTTTGTACCTTTTCTCTTCTTATTTTGTTTTTAACTCTTGTTGATCTTAACAGCACACAATGGGCGCCATTTTGTTTTGGACTATAGCGGCTAGCAGCTCGTTGCTGTAAGATTTCTGGTTTTCGAACTTTAAGCTAGTTGGCAACTCATTTATTTGGGCCCCATACAACACAAAAGTTCATTTGCTCAGCGTGGGGAACATTTAATTTCGAGCTTGGAGATTATTTCCCTGAGGGCAATATGCTCGTGTACCATTGGTACATTATCTCCTTTTGGGGCTATTTTTGTTTCTTACCAAAGTTCGAAAAGTTGGTAAAGCTTGTATAGCTCAAGCTGTACCTTATAGTACACTATTATAGCAAATAAATCAGTATAAATATATCAACAAAAAAAAATTATAATAAATTGTGAAGTAAAAATTATTTTTTTATGTAAATTTAGGAATTTTTATAGCCAATAAATATATATAAAATAATTTATTTTTATATATAAAACAATTTTTTTTATTATTACTAAAGTTATATCGAAATTGCAAAGCTGCAGCATATATAAGAAAGACTTAAGCAACAAACTTTATTTTCTTCGTCGCTTAAAAGTAGGCAATAGTTATACTCGCAGCACTTGAGCTGTTGCGAGTACTTATCTTAGGCAACAACCAAATTGAGGGAAATGCCCCTGACTGTTACTATTTCTGTTTGTGCATTTGTATTAAAAAGTTAATTGTATTTAATAATGACTATTATTAATAATTTCTTTTGTTGTGCAATTTTAAATACATGTAATTAATATTATAAAATATGTTTTACTTAATTATAAAATCACATATTAAATTAATAAATAAATAATCATAAATTACGTTAGTCAAACAAATAGTTTAAGTCGTAACGCCTGAACAGTATTTGCTACCTACTCAGTTGAAATATCCCTTTCCGTGTTAGGGTACAAAATGTTAGTACCTGCTCTCTTGGAGCTCAGTAACCGCTTGGCAGGGGAAATTTGTTTGCCGTCTTATGTTGGGAAATTTATAAGCCTCAGTATTGCGCACACTCTCAAGATCAACGGACGCTGCTGACGCTGAGTTACAGTCTACGTCTCAGTCTACGTCGCCGTCGCTGCCACAAACAGGCGCATTTTTTTGGTTGTGTGTGTTTTTTTTTCTGGTTCTTTTAAACATTCTCTTTTGTTTTGTTTCGTGTTTGTGCCAACCAAAAATAATTGATACTCTAATTTTTTTGTATTCACGTGAATTTTTAAACTGCTGACAACAAACGAAATTGAAATGAAACAAAGTTTATAATATTAGCAAGCAAAGCAAAAACAAAGTAAAAATAAAAATACTAAGCTAAAGAAACAAAGTACGCCGCAAGCGCAGCTTTATATATATGTATAAGTCTCTGTGTGTGTGCGAGTGTGAGTGCGTTTGGCATTAAGAAGCAGCTAAGTAGAAGTTGCCACAAGAAACAACAAGAACAACAACAATAAAGCACAAAAACAGGTGCAAAGCATAAATATAGTTTGGTCAAAATACAAAATAACAACAACAACAAGAGCAGTTGCTTAAGGGCCCAGACTTGCAGAAGAAGAAGATAAAGAACGAGAAGCACCAGCAACAGCAACAGCAACAGCAGACATCATAAAAGGGTTGTCTTCCTCTGTGCTTCCTCTGACGTTTCCCCTCAACTTGCGGAAGTAGCAACATACAACGTCCGCAACTCCATTCCCCCTCTTGGTTCGTACAATTGACAGCGCGACGCCTTCGCCATGTGCTGATTGAAGTAACAAGCAGAAGTAGCAAAAAGAAGCAGCAGCAGCAGCAGCAGCAGCAGCAGCTGCAACAGCAATACCGACAACAACAACAATTAGCACAAATGGATACGGTTGCCATCAAAACGGCGCCGCCGCATGCGCCACTCGCCGCTGCACAACAACAACAACAGCAGCAACAAAGAAACACATCAAATTCATCGCCAGCAACAATTGGTGAAAATGTCTACATCAACAACAAGAACAGCATTGGCGCATTTTTTCAGACCTGCAAGGTAAGCACGAGGGGATTAAGGGGAGAGCTCACATAATGATAGGGGGAATACAGCAACAAATTCTGCCACTCCCACCAGCAACATTAGAAATCGAATAAGAAGAAGCTTAAAATTTGATTGAAATTTGCTTTCTTTTTGGCAACTGCTTTAGCTGCGAACGAAAACTAAAAGAAGCAACAACGCAGCAAAAGTTGAAGTTAAAAGTTATAGCATATGCCTCAAAGAGTTGCAACATTTGGTGGCAGACTCTAAGTATCAAGTTCTAGCCAAACTCTACTGTACTCCCAAAAAGTTTCAGTCAAAATTCTCGTTAAATGAATTGTCACAGTTATAGGCGCTAAAGTACTTTTGTTGGTAATGAAAATTCTAAACTGGAAAAACTAGAAAAAAAAAATAATTATAAAATGGAGAAAAATACAATAAAAAAAAATAATAATATAAAATAAAAATAAAAACACACGCATAAAGAATATACAAAAAAAAAAAGAAAGAGAGAGAATAATTCTGTTGACTTTAATTTACATTGTCATTCTCGTCGGTGTGTGGGCAGGGGCGGCGCGGGGTATAGTTAGTAGGGGGAGTGTGTAAGCATGCTTGTGGGTTGACATAAGTTCAAAGAGAGTGCAAACCGTTAATTAATTATTAAAACTTGCCCATGGGAAAAGTAATTCCCCTCAATCCCCTTACCGATACTGTTACCCAAAATGAATGATAAATGATTCAATTTGAAGTTTTTTCTTTGTTGGCAAAATCATGAAAATAGACTAAGCCAAAGTTAACTAGTAAAACTATACCTATATATATATATTAGATATATATATCTATTTATATATATTTATATATATAATAACATTAACTGAACTTAATGTAAAACAGGCAAAAACCTTTTTCAGCCTACACAAAAAACACTTAAGATACGTTTCGATTCACGTGTTGTTTGTTATTGTTGTTGTTGTTTGTTGTTGTTGTTGTCGTTGCTGTGACACCGGAAATGTAATGTCACTAATGCAATGTTAGACACAAACAACCAAATAACCAAAACAATGACACTGTCAAGCACTTGTTATACCCTAAAAAATATACCATATATAATATAGAGTATATCAGCTGCTTAGGGGAAATTTCACTTACATTTTTCATACATTTCATTTAAAGCGTAGCTTAAGGTTGCTGCTTTTGGTTTTCGTTTGGCTAACAAGGGTTAAAGGTTATTTTATATGCAACCTTTTGGCATCTAGTCAACAGTCATAGTTCCTGGCCAACTAAGTGTCAGCCATACACATCTTAACTTGCTTTCTGTTAGCCACATTATAACTTTGGTGCTTACATAAAGAAAGTGTCTGAGCTTTCATTGACAGCGCACAATGACTGTGACTGTGCGTTAAAGTATGTGTGTGTTTGTGTGTGTATTTGTATATATATATTTGTGTGTTAACTGTATAGCAAGTGTGCAACATGTAGCATCAAATTGTAAGATTTCCACAACCCAAATCCATCAAATGTGTCCTTGAATCACAAACCAAACAGACAAAGCAATGGTTTAGCTGACAGACAAACAGGCAGGCAGCAGGCAGGCAGGCAGGCAGATAGACAGACAGAAAGACAATCAGGTAGATAGCATAACCCTCAGCTAATATCCTGCAGAGCCTTGCGCCTTGCCCTGCTACTACCCTGTAACCCTTTAAGGTGCTTCTGCACCACAATAAAAAATCAATTTATTTTATGTGTTCTAATTATTTTTTCGATTCTAAGAATATATTTTATGTTGAAGATATTATCAGATATAAATATACATATATATGTAGTATTACCTTACTCTAGAAATATGGTTTCTTAAGATGTCACGGCATAAGCATTATCATTTCTCTATCTATCACTTGTATACCCTCTTTAGTAGTATCTTATATTTATAGGGTATAAGCTACCTGCTTAGATTTCTGCTTCATTGTATTTATTGGTATTCTTTCTACCTGTTTTATCCTGAAACCTTAAATACCCTGAAACCCAAAAAAACCCGTCACACCCGCACACCACTTGAGACACGCACACGCACACACACACACACATGCAAACATAAAATATTTGTATCCACTTGCTGCTTATGCAATTTGTACTGCTCTTAACCTATACATAGTTCTCTTTCGCTCTATCTCTTTCACTCTTATTACAATTATTCAAAATCTTTGTATCACTTTTCTCTTTCCCCTGCTATTGTTTTTTACCACCACCCGCTCTAGCAGTAAGAAAAACAAAAAACTAAAAGAAAAAAATCAGCTGAAAATTCGTCTCTTATTTTCTTTGTCGCAAGTTTCATTTAACATTTTTTTATTTCATTTCCAGCGGCTGTGTTTTAACTTAATTATGTCAGTCAACGTTGCAGCACACACAACATAACACCAATACCAATACATACACATACACATTACAACACACGCACACACACTCTATACATACACACAAACACCAAAAAACAATCATAGCAATTGTTTTAAATACAATTTCAATGCGCGGAAACAGTGCAAACGCAATAAAGGAAAATTCATATGAAAATGTTTGTTGAACTGCTTTAAAATACCCTGTAAAAAGCAATGAAATTGCTTGAATTACTTTATTAATTATTTTAGAAGAATTGAGTGATCATTTTTCTATATATCTTAAACGATTTTCTTATAATTTCTTTGTTTATACTTTGCCAGCAATTATCTGTTTACGGTTGCGATATGTTACCGATAAGTAAGCGATATGCAGCCGATATTTAATAGATGTTGCTCGAATTACTTTCCTATACATTGTCAATAATTTGCTGACAGTATGTGCATAACTTAGAGATATATATCTCATTATTTTCGCTATATATCAGATGCCTAATCGATACCTTATATAATACAGAATTCTTTCTAATATTTTGCCGTAAGGTAACTCCTATCTTCAAGGTTATATATCCCATATCTTTAGAATAAATAAACCATATCTACAAGATAGATAGTAATCATAAATATATAAATGTCAGTTATAGATAATAGAATCATTTTAATATAGATTTCTATCGATGAAATCAACTGACCAAATGAAAGTTTTATATATTACAATTCCGATTGTAAGTGTATATAGTATATCGCATATTATATCGTATCCTATCGTATTGTTACCTATCTTATCGCATCATATCGTATATCGTTATGCTTGTGTTATTTAAAAAGTAACTCAAATATTAATTCTAGTTAGAATTATTTTATTATTAGCTACACTTTGAGTATCCATAGGAGTTGTCAGTTAAGGGCAAGAAATACCCTATGATTGTTTGTGCTTGTTTGATGGGTATATGAAAATGTGTGGAAATCGTGTGCAATATATGTAAATATTTACATTTTCTTTTTATTATTTTTGATTTAAAATTTGATTTTGAAACGATTTTATGCTAATTGATCGAACTAAAGTTAAAGCTAACACAAAAGCTGGAAAAAGTGTTTGAAGTGTGAGAGGCGGGGGAGGGGCTTTAGTTTGCCACTTAACAAGCATTGGAAGTATGCGCAGCTGTGTATAAATACATAGATATATATTTAATTCATGCACGATCAATATCAATAAGCAACAACAACAACAACAAGTGAGGTCTCTCAGCCAAACAGGTTGAGCATAAATTATGCTTAAATATCATAAAAAAAACCTTTTTATTTCTTTGTTTTGGATTTTTTTTTTAATATTTTATTTTCTTAATATTATTTCTTCTAATTTGATTATTAAAATTTTATTTTTATCTGCTGCTTTTTGGCCAACTTTTCCTCAGATTTCGTTGCCGCTGTAAAGAAAAAGGGGAAATTTTTATTTTATTTATTTTTTTTGGTTGTTTGCTTCGAACTTTCACAAAAGATTTTTTGGGCTTTTCAACAGCAACAACAACAACAACAGCAGCAGCAGTAAGCCACCACAGCAACAGCACGCACATTGATTGATTATTTTTTTTTTAATTTTTATTTCTGTTTTATTTTTTTTTGCTGTGTATTTGCCAACCCTGGCTTATAGTATATTGTATGCCCCGCTGACTTGCCAGTTCAAGTTTGTCGCCTAAGTCTTTTGTATTTCTTTTTTCTGTTTTGTTTTTTTTTTGGTTTTTTTTTTTTTGGCAATCTTTGCCATTGGCTTTATGCGCGTCTTCTTCTTTGCTATAAAATCAACCACTCTACCTGCACACCCCCCTCCCTGCCATTTAGCCAGCTTAATATGTGTTATGCAACAAAGCGAAAATAAGCTGGAGGGGAAACAAAAAATAAAACATTGTTAGAAAAATCACAAGTTTTGCTTTTTAAATGGGTTCAAATGAGTTTAAAAATGAGGTTAAATTGCATGCAACAAAAGGTGGAAAGATATAACACATAACATATATATATATATAATTTACAAACATATATATGTGCATATATATATATATATATATATATATCAGCTTGATCTGCTTGAATAGCTGGTGATAAATGTCTCTTTGTCAAACTAAATGCTTTTACTTAATTATAGCTTAAGATACAAGAAATCTTTTAATGTTAACTTTATAAATTATATATGTATACATATATATATATATATATATATATATATATAACTGATCTATCTGTTATAATTTGTATATAATTAAGTTTATGTACTGTAAGTTTAAATTCATTTAAGATCTTTTAACAACTTTTATTGAATCAGTTTATAAACGTCGCTTGCAGCTAACATATACACACACACACACACGCACACACACTATTTATGAGGGGAAATGATTTTGTTTCCTGTTTTGTGTTCTTTATATGATAATTAATCCGCATCGATGTCAAATTGACATGGGCGACGGCTTCGATGTCTTCAGCGGCCCATTAAAAGGTAACGCCAAATGGTCAACTAAGGGAAGTCATTATACTATATCTATGACTGTGTGTGTGTGTGTGTGTGCATATGCGTGTGTGTGAGGAAATTATGCTTAAATGACCAAAGATGACTAAGACCATTTCTGGTTATTACATAATTTTATAGATTAGCCATTAGCACGTGCTGAAAGCAGCTGCTGTTTGATATGAATTTTTTTTCTTTGATTTTTTTTTTGGTGATGTTTCAAATTGCTTTCGGAAATTGTGGGCGTTAGTGTCCGTGGGTGTGTCGCCCAAAATGTGGCAATTAATGATTATCATTTAAAATAGTTCATATGTGTGTGTCTGTGTGTTTGTGTGTGGGCTATGCGTCTACCCACTAGACAAGTGGCAAGTGCCAAGTGCCAAGTGGTCAACGGAAGTGCAGCTTGAAATATGAGAGAGCAGAAAGAAACTAAATAATAAATGAAAAACGCGTTGGTTAAGTTAAAGGACTGGAACTGAGCTGGTCTTTAATTTAAAACCAAAGAGCAGTTCGTGGGTGTCTTTTAGCTGTTACAGCTAAACGCCATGTAATAGCTCTAATGTTAGCTAAATGTGAAAGGCTGAGCTCTACTTGACTAGGAAAACATTTGTTACTACGAAACAGAAACACAGTGAAAGGGTGAAGTAAAGTGAGCGAAAAGTGTAGAAATATAAGTTGAGATTAAGATACATCTGCAATGATTATAATTGTTGCCAACTTATACAACTTAGTTTGGAAATAGCTATGAACTATATGTGGCTATGAATAAAAGGGAAACATTTTGAGGTTATGTGAATATAGCAGAGCACACGGAGTAGGCGTCTTTGCATTGCGAGAGGGACAGATGAAATTGAAGAGCAAATGTGCCTAAAGGATCTTAATTCTGACTATATACTTAGGGTATACAGGATATGCTGCACTGTCTGCTTCTTATAAGTCAATAGCTTCGTTTAAGCATAGGTTGCTATATGCCATTTTGTTGAAAGCCTTGAGGTGATCAGAGCAAGTTTTTTTTTTTTGATTTCAGTCAATTCATTTGTGGCAGCTGAGCTAAGGAGCAGTTTGTATCAAATTTAAGTGGATTATTTCTGAGAATGCGCCATAAAAAAAAATAAATTTATACCAAAAAAAGGTTTGACTCGTGCCAGGCCAAGCCAGGCCAGTTCAGTCCAGTTTAGTTCAATTCAGTTGATTTCCAGTTGAATTTAATCCAGTTTAGATTGGAGTCCAGTCTAGTGTGTCCAGTGTGCAGCTGTGCTGCCTTATTGGATATTTTGGTTAACCAAAATGCATATATATATATGTATTTAAGGGTGTATGTGTATGTGTGTGTAAGTAGATTTTGTGGTTTGTGGCAAGTAACCGGTTTCCTTAGATAGATTTGTCTTAGAAGTGCGCCAATCAAAAGTTGCTCCAAATTTAATGGATTTTTTTCTTCTTCTATTTGTATATCGTTAGACCCGTTCTTTGTGCTTAGAGTGAAGGGTTTTAGGTAGGGTATCGGGTGTACTATAGATGTGACAGCTTTCACTCAACAATTGTTGCAAATTTGCAACTGCAACAATCTTTCATTGTGTAGCATCATTTAAGTTAATTAGCCAACAGTCTGTCTACTGCTTTCATGACTCATGCTGCCAGCTTGAACTCTGACAGCAACAACATTACAACAACAACAACAACAGCAACATTTGTTGTTGGTATCAAAAACACAGCACCAAGCCAGCATCCAAAATATATCTATATATATATATATATATATATAACGACCCAAAACGAGTGACCAAAACGAAACTCCACAAATTGTGCGCCAAAAAAATAGAAACGTAAAAAAGATCAAGAGTCAGTCGCCAAGCGGCTTAATGCTGCCGCTGCTATTGCTTCCATGCTGACTACAGCAAATCTCTAAAGGCACAGACAGAGACCAGAAAACCGGCTGGTCGTACGCTGCCACAGACTTAGCCCAAAGCAAAGCTCAGCAACAAATTCGTGCCGTCTTTGCAGTTTTGTGGCAAAGGCTCTGGCTACAATTTTTGTAGCTAACTCAAACTGGTTTTTATTTTATATACATACATACATACATACTTACGAACATACATACACACATACATATATCCATTTTGGCTACAACTCACAACTCACAACTCTTTTGGCTCTTTGGGACTGAGTTCTCTTCAGATCTTGCAAGATGGCGTCGCTACAACCGGTTTAAGTCTTTGCCCCTTGTTATACACATAAACACACACACACACACACAGACACACACACATACAGAGATTTATTGTAGCTTGCCCCTTTCTATAGTCTCCAATCTTCAATCTCCAATCTACCATACACAATCTACAATCACAAGTCTCCTCATAGTCAATGCTCATATTTGTATTTTCATGTTTCTTGTAACTCTTTGTAGGTCTTATGGCACTTGGACGCTTTTCGACGCTCGTTTCGAGGCCTCAACCAGCACGTTTGCGGTGGACCCGATTGTATATTCTGCGCGCTAAAGGTAAGTGACCGAAACGGTTATTCGGTATATGTCGTGTTTAGCTAGTGCACAAACCATTAGTGCTCAACTTAATCCCCTTACCTAAGGCATTGCAAATGTTTAATTTTTTTTCAGCTAATTGCTTTTAATTAAAAAGTATGTTTATATTTTTTCTTTTGTTTCAGCAAAATTAAAATTTTTTAAGAATTGTTTTTTATATATTTCCTTATTCGTTTTGTTATTCATTTAGTTGCACATTTTTAGCTGTAGCACCAATTGCAAATTGCATAAATTGTGTAGCATACTTTTAAGCGGTTGCAGCTAAAGCTGCGCCATTTGCTTGGAGCTGTTCACCTAATAGAAACAAGCGCCATATTTTAAGCTTTTCTTAACTTCCTTTCATTTAAGAGCCGTAAAAAATTTATTTATTAAAAATTATTATTTAATATTTTACATAGCTGCAAACAAATTGAATAAAATCCTTTTGATTTTTATTTTAAATTTATGTTCAATTTCAATATTTGTATTATAGTTAATTTCGATAAATATTTATTTATACCAGAATTTCACTATCATTTAAAATTTACGGTAAAGTTTTAAACAGACCCTGATCATTCCCTGTTTGGAAATTTTTTCACTATCATCGGATTTCCCGGTCCGTTGCGTACGGTGTCGCTCCCAGGCTCAGGCCTTAAATGAAAATAAAGCAATTAAATGGATAGTGCCTATCGGTCCCAGGGTCAGTCAGGCACTTAGACAACCAGACGGCAATTTTCCCAGTCTCAGTTCTAGATTTTCCTGTGGGTTCTGTGCATATGTATGTGTATGTGTATGGGTTTTACATTCTTAATTACCATCTTTACAGTTGCCAAATCATTTTTCACACACGCACACACACACACACAATGCACACACAATTGCAAGTGTGTTCTGTTGTGATGTGTATTGCCAATGCGCATCACAGACTTCATCAGTCTCAAGTGCGTGTTTCCCAGTTTCATTGCGATCAAAATTCCCACAGTAGATATAGCGCGGGGAAGGCATGGGGAGACAATACCACAAGAGTTGCATCTGCTGTTGTTACTATTGCTGCAGTTGGGTTTTTTTTTCTGTTTTATTTTACTTTTTTTCCTCGAGATTCATCAAAAATCTGCCACCTTTTGAACTCTGCCATAAACTGACTATTTGTTGCTGTTGCTGCTGCTGCTGTTTCTAGTTTTTTCAACGTCTACCCAAAATCCACACCGTTACGAGTCGTTGACAGGACATAAGCACTGACACTACCACACATATAACCATATATCGCAGGTCCTGTCAACCTTGCGTGCAACTATAATTATATACTTACACACACGCAATATTTATGTGTAGTATTTAGTGTCACATTTTTGTGTTTTATGTTCACACTTTATAATATAACCCACTCCACACACGATATGCCCTATATCCTTTACCCCTGATGTATATGTATATATATAAAAGGATCAGTGAGTTTGTAACTGAAAATTGTTTTTTTTTTTCTTTTTCGCTTACAACATAAAAAATTGAGTCTAAAAGTCAAAGAAGTCAATAAACTCCAGTCTACTCCTCAGCGTATCCTCCCTCCTACAATAGCCGCAACAACAGCAACAACAACGAGAAATTTCCATAAAATAAAATGAGCCAAAGTAATAGAGGAGCAAAATGTAGAAGAAGAAGAAGAAGAAGAAGAAGAAGTAGAAGTAGAAGAGGCAGCAAAAGAAAAAAAATTGTTTTTTTCTTTTTATTAAGCCAGGCTGGAAAAACGCTCAAAACACCCTGCCAAGTTGTTGATGATCATCATCATCATTTGGTTGAAACAACAACAGCACGATACTAGCAACAACAACATAAACAACAACAATCACAATAACAACAACATCAATACGAAGAAGAAGCAGAAGATGAAGCTGATGCAGTGGCAGAAGAAGAACAGCTTCACATCTTCATGCTTAACCCGTAGGCAACAGGCGGCGATCGTGACGACGTCGCTGTGGAAAACTCAGCGCCTTTTGCAACGCGACTGTACTTTTTCTGACTAACAGCAGCAGCAGCAGCAGCAGCAACGGCGGCGGCAGCAGCAGCACAGGGTGTTTCCAGTTACCTGTTACTCCTGTGCGGGCGCTCGCTCTCTACACTACAAGTAACTGCTTGCTCTCTCTCGCTCTCCCTCTATGGCTCTCTCTTTGTTATGATGACGTCGCTTGACAGAAGTGGAAAGTGTTCCCCTGTTTATACACTACACGCGTTTTCCCCTTTTGCGTTGCCCTCGCACTGCCCCCTTCCACTGTGTCGTCTATTGCCTTGTCTTTGACTCTTCTGCCAGTTTTGTTTGATTTGCCTCTGTTTGTTGTAACACAGCGCCCCATTCCTTTCCCTCTCTAGCTCTCCCTGTCCCTCTCTATCTGTTTTCCGCTAACAAATTTAACTTTAACATTTTATCCAATCGGCGGTTGTCATAGCAAGCCCCAAACCGAACCGAACCGCACCACACCGAAGCTAAACCCAAACCCAACCCAACCCCCACCTCCTTCTGCAGTTTGTGCAACCCATCTAAACCCTGCCAACACTTGTTTGCTGCCACATATTAAACGACAACTGGCAACCCCTTTTTTCCCATTTTTTTCCCTCTATTCTTGTTGTTTTGTTTGTTGTTTTGTTGTTGTGTAGTTGTGTTTTCCTCTTATTTATCTTTAGTTTGCATTAATTATCTTACTTCTTCCCCCCCAACTGCCTGCTGCCAGTTGCTCCTGTGTTTTGCCCCATTACATTGCCGGCTTTTCCATTTGTCGCTTCTACTTAAATTAATTTTAACCAACTTCTATTTTCACTCCACCCCTTCCTTTTGCGCCCACTAAGCAGAGGCATGCTCTGTTTTAGTTGCCTGTAAATTTTACACAATAAATTTCCCAAGTTTAATTATGAATAACTTAAACTAAACTTTGACTCAGTCGCCCGTCACGAAAAAAAAACCCCAAGACGATACAGCTACAGAACAAGAAGAAGTAGTATTTATAGTAGTAGGAGTTTCTATAAGAAGAAGCAAGAGAATAAGACAAAGATAGTGAAGAAACAGAACTGTTGAAGAAGACATTGGCCTCTGTGAGAAACTCCCACGATCGCTAACAATTCGGTTCAGCAGATCTTGAACTGAAACTGCAAATGGAACCTACAATTGGAACTGGAACCTAAATTGGGTTCTTTCTATATATATATATATATATATATATATGTGTGTGTGGGTTGATTTTTATTTTGACTTTTATTTTTGGATATTTATTCCCCCTAAAAAGTTGCTAAATGAAAAATCGTCGCGTCGCGTTTGGAATTGAAATGAGATTCGATGCGCTTCAATGCGCAATTCCCACAAACCTTTCAACTAAAACCTTAAAATTGGTTTTTAGTCCTAAACTGTCTCTGTGGCTGTGGTACACAGCTTGAGCCTTCTACCACAGCCTAAGTCATAAAGTCAATCACATTAACTGAGCGACAATGGTCCAGCCCTAAGGACAAACTCATTTAAAGACGCGACGATCATTAAATATTTTCATTTTGTTTTTCATAGAAATTTTACTAATTAAATGAAATTTTCAGAAGAAATGAAATGAAAGTGAAAATGATTTTATTTTATATACTATTTAACAGAAAAACAAATTCACCTTAAGTCTGCGATAAAAAACTAAAATTAGTTTTAATAATGAAAATATTTTAAAAATTTTTATTATTTATAAAATTGGTTTAAGATATTAAAAGAAAAATATTTAAAAAACAATTATTAAAATATTAGTGAAAATACAATAATAAATCGAAAAAAATAATTATATTAAAATAAACTTAAATGAAAATAAAAATTAAATTTTATTAAAAGTAAAATAATGATAAAAATAAAAAAAAACATAATAAATTAAAATAAAATAATAATAAATATAAATATATTAAAATAAAATAAATATAAATATTATAAAATAAAAATAAATAGAAAAAAATGAAATTAATTTAAAATAAAACAATATTGAAAAAAAATAAAATAAAATAAAATGAGAAGAAAAAATAATATTTAATTAAAAGAAAAATAATAAAAATAATATTTAAAATAAAATAAAACAAGTTAAATTAAAATAAAATAAATTAAAAGCAAATAAATATAAATAAAAATATATGAAAATAAAATAAAAATAATAATCAAATAATTTAAAATAACAATAAATTTAATTAAAATGAATAAAAATAAAATAATGTTAAAAATATAAATAAGAAAAAAAAATAAATATATATTAAAATCTTAGCCAAATTTTGAAGATCTTAAGTCCCGCTGAGTGCAATGACTTTTAAGCTATATATGTAGATAATGATAATGATTATGATAATGATAATGTTGCATCTGCCTGCGTCTGTGCTGTGTGTTTGTGGTTTGTGCCACTTTGATAAGATGCCGGCTGCTTATCTAAGTAAACTCCATTTCTTTTGAAGAAAGTAAGAAAGGAGCACATAAGTAAAGTAAGAATAAAAGGGAGAAGAAAGAAAAGTGTGTGTGCTGCTCGGCATTATTTGCCTATCAAATGTTTGTCTATATAAAAAGTATATGCCCTAATCTGGGATCTTGCTCTATATTCAAATTCTATTTTCTAAGCACTTCAAACAACACATTTTTCGGTACAAGTGTTCGCGCAGCTCTTTGGAAACGTTTTAATTTTTTCTTTGTTTTTTTTTAATTTTGTGTTGATTTTTTATTTTTATTTGCTTTAGGGCCATAAAATGAAATTAACATGAAAGAGAGAGAAAGAGCGATGCGAGTGAGTTGAGTAATTTACAGAACTCCAATCGAAATAAAGGCATGACAACCATTAACACTCATCATCATGATCATCATGATCATCATCATTATTAACATGATGATCAACCTTATGATCATCTGATTTGTATCAACGTAAAGCACGAGCTTTGCTGGCGTTAATGAGTCCCAGGAGAAGTTTCAACTGGCAACTGGAAACTCTTCTCTACCAAGTTGAAAGTTGGCACATGCCAAGCCTCAGTTGATCCAAGTAAGGCTGTGGCAGCAGCTGAATCATCTTGGCTTTGATCTTCCATTTAAATCTTTGACAATCTTTAGCAATGCCATCAGAAACACGTTGCAGGGTTATGGCTATAACTCAACTTACTGTTACGACTATTACCTTAATTATAATGTTGAAAATTTGTTGTTTTCATTTCAACTGAAAAAAATAAGAGCAAGTACATTAAACAATTCACAAGTACTAATTAATGACTAAAAGTAGTCAATAACTAAAAATGTATATGATATGTAAATAATAGTTAAAAGTTTCTAATGAAATTTCTCGTATCATATGATGGAATTAACCCTCAAAAGGTTTTCCCTTTTCTGCTTCATATTGTAGCAGATTTTCTTTTTGTTTTTCTCTGTATTTCATTTAGTTATCACTTAAATCCTGCTTAATACTTTATCGTTATCCCTTTTTTAAGATTTTACTTTTAACTTCTTTTCCTTTAACCACGAACTTCCATCCAACAGCAACAGCAATTGGTTCATTGTCAATCAATCAATTTGGTCACATTACACGCAGACGTAACGTGACTCATAGATGTGCTATGGATTGTGGTATTTGTGTTGTTAAGGGGGCTATGGGATGCAACAGCAACAGCAACAGCAACAGCAACACCAACAGCAACAACAACTGCAACAACAACAATGGAAAGCATTTATGTTTCTGTGTTTTGGGGCTTTGAGTCATGGGCCAAGTCGTGGCTCTTTTAGACGATAAAAAATAAAAGAAGACAACAGATGAAGGCAAATACAATGCAGAAGCAGAAGAAGAAGAAGCAGAAGATGCAGCTAAATGTTGTTGCTGTTGTTGTGAAGAGAATAACAGCAACAAAATACAGTAAAAACAAACACTAAAAACAACGTGCAACATGAACATGCTGTGACTTACTTTTCACCTACAACAACGAACAACGTCACAATTTCAACTTAATGTTGTTGTCTGTCTTTTAGGCCATGTTTATTAGCCGATTTACTGGGTTTTTTTCTCCATATATTTTAGTTATTTGTAGGTCGATCATTGCGCTCTTTCATTTACATTAAATGCGCGCGTTTTAAGTGCGTTTCAGGCGCGTTTTTTTGCTTTGCCTTTTATCAAAAAAAAAGCAAAAAAAAAAAAATACGCGGCATTTCCGTTTAGGCGCTGACTCAACAGACTATTGGCCCCCAACCATTGACCACGGCCAATTTCTGCGAATTCGAATTCGATATCGAAATCGAATTTAAAGTTTATACCCGCCAGAGAGTAAAGAAATCAAAGTTGTTGCCCAAACACCAACAACAACAACGACAAAAATCGTTTGGTTCTTTGCTTCTAATTCCCAAGTAAGGTACTCGGTGTGCCATGCCCACATGCTACAAGTCTATGGGCAACTGGTTTATATATATAATTATATATATGGTGTTGTTAGCCCTATGATTAGAATTGTTTCCCCCCCTTCTTTTGTTATTGTTGTCGTTGTCGTTGCTATTGCTGTTGCTATTTTTGCGCCATTTTCATTTCCATTTGTCATTTTGAAAATCTGTGGGCAAATCTCAGTGTGTTGTGTTGAATTGTGTATGCACAGCCTGTCACAGGCGCACACGACAGGCACAGCACAGGGTGACTCTGTACACTGATTTCTAAGAGACACAAAGTCAGCGAGTGTTAGAGAGAAGGAGAGACAGAGAGAGAGAGAGAGATCAAAACAACTTGTTTACCTGCCTGTGCAACGTTTTTACCTGTTTCTGTTCGGGTTTTATTTTATTTTTCTACCTTCTGCCAGCGTTGCTGCTGCTGCTGCTGGCTTACTGCAACACGCAAAACTCCCCCGAGTTTTGAGTTGGGAGACTTTTGTATTCCTCACTTAAACTTGTTGTTGTTGTTGTTGCATGTTTGTTGGCTCAGGTGAGCACGATTGCTGTTGATATAACAGAAGTTCTTGTCTCTATTGTCACGGAAACCGGTCGTCTATAAGGACTCTCTGTTAACTCTCAACGTGTCTGCTTTTGGTTATTGCTCTCTCACACACACTCTCTCTCTCTCTCTCGCTCTCTCCCATTTGCACGCTCCCACTCTCTGCTGCCAACTCTTTCGTACAGCCCGCGCTTGGCCAGGCCAACAGAAACGAGTTTCAGTTGCGAGCCAATTTCTGTAGCGCGCAGACGTCGCAGCGCGCTTAAAACTTCGAAACGAAAAAAAAAGTTGAAAATAAAAAAAAAACAAAATTAATGCTTAAGACTATCGACTATCGAAACGGGTATTGAAATCTTCTAAGAAATAACACACACACACACACACATAGAGAAGAAACCCGAAATAACACATAAGAAACGCGCGCGTTTTATAATAATCATTTCAGTTCTTAATTTGATTACTGAATTATTTTTTTTATGTTTTGTTCTTGTTACCCCACACATACAAACACACACATCACATACAAACACAAAGGAATAAGTTAAATAATTATTTTTTGTGATCATTTTTTGTGATTTAAACATATATATATATATATATATATATATATACACGTATATATATAAAGATATATATAATAATGATAATGGATCAACAAACAATAAATTGTTGCTGCAACCCGCATCAAAATTGAAATGTCAGCGTAAGTTTTTTAGTGTTTTGAAGCAGAATTTGCTGCAAAGATTTGCCAAGAAATGTAAGATGAATCTTCTGAGATTGAGTAGAACAAACAAATGCTTTATAATTGGTATAAATTGGATTCAAATGCAGATTATACTTCCATATCAAAATCGGTTTAGTCAAAATCAACTTAAATAACGCAGCATTGAAATTGGATTACATAATATATTTACTTTTAAAATTATTTCAAGTTTAATACTTAAATCAAAATATATAATTAATATTGCAGTTATATGGCAATTTTATAGCAATTTTATAGCAGTTTTATAGCAGTTTTATAGCAGTTTTATCAGCTTAAGTTCTGTTGTTTTTTTTGTTTTGCAATAAATGAAAATCCAGTTAAGTTATTGTTAGTTAGATTTTAGCCAAAGTAATGCCTGGCCTTTTGTCTTTACTTGGCTAGTAGAGATTTATATATACATATATATATATGTATGTATTTCTATGTATAAATTGATTGTGTTTAGCATTTGGTTACCCGTTGAGCCAGTAACAAGTTCCGCTAACTTTTGGGATGCTTTTTATTTTTGGTTTTTTGTTTTGTTTTTTGTCTATAGATTTGCTGTTTGTCTGTTGTTGTTTAGACGATTTTGGTCTTTTGGCCTTTTGTCAATATGTAAATGTTAAATTTGAATCTTTGTTTATTAGCCAGTATGGCCTTCATTTAAAAGCCAAGTTACTATGTGTGTGTGTGTTTGCTGTCAAGTTGCTTCTTAATTGAAACTCTGAAGTGGACATTATACAATTCTCTCTTATGCCTTTGGTTTTACCCCCAAAAAAGTTGAAGCTTGATAGAATTTTCTCAGGGTCTTTGGTACTGGCTTTCCCTAGGGAAAATGTGGCAGTGCAGTAGGCACGCGATGTTGCCACAAGCGGCATAAACCGGAGCCAGCTAAAAGCTACAGGTTTCATTTGCAGATTTGTGGGCTTTGGGTTGGGCTTTAGTAAATTTGCATTGTAAAGTCATAAAAACGCTGTATAGCAGTTTGACTGCTGCCATGCCACTTGCTACTTACTAACACTTACCACCAACCACCAACCACCAACCACTTGCCACTTGCCACTTTGCCGCTTGCCAATTGACATGCAGGCGACGTGCCAAACAAAAGACTTAAGAAACAAACTTTGCTTTTTGGGCATATATCACAAGTCCGCCCACACTCTTGGTCTAGTCACTTGTTGTTGTTGTTGTTGTAGGCGCCTACAATCGCATATTAATGCACTACACACCCCTCTCTCTCTCCCCCCACTCTTACAGTAAACCACCGCCTACCCCTCCCAAAAAAAAAAAAAAATAAGTTTTCAGTCTCCGATACATAAATATTTATGGTTAATTCTTGAAAATGTTGGCACATGTTTGGCATATGTAAAACTGTTGACTTTGTCTACAGCTTAGCATAATATAACTTGGCCAACAACTTGGCTTACAACAGCAGCAACAAAACCCACTTAGCAGCCAACTCACGTGCCATAAACAAGTTCTTTGCAACGCTTTGCATGGCTTTTAAATAAGGTCTTTAAGGCCTCTCAACTTTTAACTTGGCTTCAAGTACAATCGATAAACGATAAACTGTTTGAACTTCAACTGCAATGGGTTACAGTTCTAAATATAAATTTCATATTTCCTATAAATATATGCTATAAATATATGCTACAAATATATCCTAAAAAAAATATAACCTACATAAATCAAAACTACTTTTTCTGCCTTAACTTCAAGTTTTCAATCGTTGAATAATTCTGCTTGAAGCAGTCAAAAATTGCATAAATTTAGTTACTTAACTAACTAATATAATAAGTATTAGGTTAGGGTATATTTAAGTCGTTGCTCTGCTACGTATTTGATCTTTGTCTATGACGCAATTGTGTGCACTTTTCTCACATTGCAACGCATATTGCGCTCAAACTACCTGATTCCTTAGATATATATATATATATCTATGGCCAAGTACCAGCTGTGGCTAAGACACAGGTCAACTCTCTGCTAAGTTGGCCAGGTTAAAGCAAAATACAATTAACAAAACTTAGCTGCAGCTGCAGCTGGTTTAACTGCTGCTATTGCTGTTGCTGCTGTGCATGTAAAAAGGGTCAACAATTGGTGCATTGCTATTGTAATGGCGGAAGCAATAGAACAACAACAACAACAACAATAGAAATAGCCAGAACAATAGCAACAGCTAGCAATAGCTATTGGCCATTAGCAAACACTTTTGGCCAAAGAACTAAAAGCAGAAATGGGGAAATTGCATTGGGAGTAAATGCCAGCAGCAGCAGCAGCAGCCCCCGCCTGTCAGGCCATAAATCATTTAACAGCAACAAAAACAGCTTATAAATGAGCAAAAAAAGAAGAAGAAGAAGAAATTATAAAAAAAAATATATATGTATATATAAAGTTGTTTTTTTTGTTTTAAGCTTAAAGCGTAAAAAAATTGTGAGCCAAAGCAGCTGCCAAGTTATTAACTCGTTTTGCATATTCAGCCACAGCCACAGCCACAGCTTCAGTTTTAGTTCAGATAAATCGCAATATATCTAGATCTGTGCAAGCTTATAAGCAGACACACATGTGTGTGTATGTATGCATTATGTGTGAGTTTGACAGTTTCAAGGACTACCACTAACAGCGACTGTTGCTGCGGTTGCCGTTGACGCACTCGATTCCAACATTTGCCATTTGACAGAACAATTTCAAGCAGACAACAGCAGCAGCAGCAACAGCAGAAAATAATAATAATAATAATAAAAATAATATTATTTATAATAGTAATAATAATTACAATTATAACAAGTTCAAAATATGCTACTATATACGACTAAAAGATACCCTTTAAAGGCAATTTCTTGCTGCCTGTCTAGTCGTGCCATGAGACGCAGGTACAGCTTAGGGTATAGATTGGTTTATTGAAGTACAGCTAACACTGTGTAGGGTATTAGCCATAAATGATAGTCAGCTAAATTGTAAAAATAACTTATATTTAGAGATCAGTTCATTATCATTTGAAGTGTTGTTATTGTTGTTGTTGTTGTTGTTTGTGGCTGTAACAACTTTTCTACAGTTGAGCATAAAAATTGCAAATCATACAAATTGTTAAACAATTGTTGTTGCTCTCTTTCTTAATTACAATAAGATAAAAAAAAAAACATAAATATAAATATGAAAAACAAATCTACAAATGATTTGCAAATCAAGTTTACAAGCACTTGGCCAATACAAATACAAATGGTACAGGTTTTTGGTAGTAGATTGCTGCTTGGGTCAAGGGGAAATGGCAATGGGGAGTGCTGAGCCATAAGTTAAATTGCTAAATGACTAAAACTAAATAGCGTTAGAGTATGAGGGTGTATATATATATATATATATATATATACGAGTGTGTGTGGGAGAGAGATAGAGAGATGGGAGGGGGGTAGAGATGACCAAATTAAATGAAAACTAAAAAGCGGAACGTTTCTTAACTCAACTAATTAACATGCAACTGTTGTTTATGGCCAACAGCTACAATTACAACTACAACAATTACAATAACAATTTCAATAGCCAGAAATAAGTAACAAAATGCATGCCACACACATTACACAACCTAAACACACACACACACACACAGAGTCGCACACACGCATTGTGTGTGACACACAGGTCAGCGAAATAAGCTGGAAAAAACAATTAACTGAAAATAAAATCATAAAGAACGCCCAAAAAAGAAAAAAAAAACGTGGAAAAACCTGTAAAACAAATGAAAAATAAAACTAAATATAACAAGTTAATGAAAAACTAAAACAACAACAATAACAATTGAAGCACCGACAACGACAACAACTGCAACAACTTCCTGTTAAGGGCTTTCCGCCAATTAAACACTTTTAGCCGCTTTTGTTAATGGAAAATTGTTTATCAGTAACAATTGCTCAGCAGCTGCTCCAATACACATATTAACCTCAATTTTTAGTGCATATAAATTATACCTATTTTTCTATATATATTTTTTATGCCTAATTTATACTATATAGAACTCCAATCAATACTTTGCACATAACTAAAATTGCATAAGATGCCAGCATTTATTCAATAGTTAGCCTTGTTATCCTAGTTATCCTTGTAATTTTAATCTAATAGCAATTTAACAATAGTCAAAGAATACTATATATATTAACCTTAAAAGCTGTTTCTATTATAAAGTATAAATTTATACTTAAAAAATATAAAATAAATTGAACTCAAAATCAAATTCAAAACAGATCAAAAATCAAAAATCTTTTCAAACTTTGAAAATTTTCAATGTTAATTTAAACTTTAACTTAACACTTGTATATATAATTTTATTTATCTATATGACACATACATTTTGCAGAAATATATAAAAAGTGTTAATATTTATATATATATACATACATACATATACATATACACACTTAGAAGTGTGAAATAATTTCAACTTTTTTTTGGCCCAAAAATATTTTGACATTTTTTTTGTGTTTTAAATTCATAAATTAGTTAAAAATATTAGCTACTTAAATACATATTAACTACTTAAATACATATATAGTAATTTTAACATATGTATGTATTTAAATGTGTTTCTTTTTGTACCCTTTGTACCCATTGTACAGTGGTGGCTAATAAAGATGTCATGCTATGGCTTAAAGTTGTGTTTTGTATGCTTTCTGGCGCCAATTGACAATTGTTAATTGTACTATATAATAGCAAGAACAACAACAACATCATAAAAATACAACAATGCAAAGAAATTGTATATTTAAGCACTTATTTTGGGAAAGGCTATTAACATGGCTTAATAATCAAGCAGCTATTAACATATATTTCGGCTTTGTTACTTTGCCCTTATTGACAGACATGACAGCTGTATGTTAATATGAAGTGGTAGACTATAAAATACCCTGCATAATTTTCTTTATATATATTAACATATATATATATATATAGAAACACATACAGATAAAACTATAGCTAGCAAGTTTGATGCTATTTTTGCGCGCGTTGCCAGAGCACCACAAAGATATCGTTAATATTATATAGCATTATATAGTGTATATATATTATATAATGTTTAAGTATATAGTATCTGGTAAATATACATATAATATATGTAGTTACAAATTTATCTCTTAGTGCTGTCAATTTCCCGCTTATTATATTATAATTGTTCCTTTTCTTGCCATGAATATAGCACAGGGTATAGATATATATATATATATAAACGATATATAATGATTATGAAAACAATTCTTATTGTCTGTGCTAAAAAGCAAAAGTGATAATATATATATATATGAATATGTATATATATGTATAGCAAACATATGCTGCATATGGCGTCATTTTGGCCCCGATCTTAGCCTTTTTCTCTCTGCCTGCCTGCCTGTTGCTAACTGCCGACTGACGACTGACGACTGACGACTGCTGTCTCTGGTTCTTAAGTGCGCCGCAATTTTCAGCTCGTCAGCAGCAAAATGACAGTTGTCAGTTGGCAAAAAAGGAATAATACATTATAAAAAGTAAAGAGACAAAGCAAAATATAGCATCCACAGTATACAACTAGATACAGTTGCAGATGATGCAGATCCATGTGGCAGAGACATATATGTGTTCTAGGGTTATTATTAGAGCTAAATGCTATTGCCGCGTTGGCATTTTTTTTTTATTTTTTTATTTTTTTGCAATTTGATTCAGTGACACATAAAATATACACTAATACACACACACACACACACATAAATATATATATACATAGAGAAAAATAAAAGCTGTATTGACACTTTCAACTTATTTGCTTTGAGTTGAGTTCAAGTGTTGTAAGTTTTGTGGCTCTTTGGGGGATTCGGGAATTGGAAATTGAATATTTGAACCGGTTTTAATTTTTTTTTTTTTTTGCTTAAAAAAAACAAACTTTCGGCCAGCCCCAAAATGAGGTCGCTACCAAAAGCGAAAGTTCAAAACATTTTTTTTTTTGAATTTTAGTTCTGGTTTCGCTTGAAACTCTTCAGGCAATTTTTTTTTTTTTTTTTGTGCCTTCCCATTTGGTTGGTGCCCAACCCGTGCCATACGTAATAGATGCTGCTGTTGTGCCAGACAGGCACCTGTACAGCTGTTACCTATACAAACTACCACCAGCATAAGCAACATTAAGAACAACAGCAACATTAAGAACAACAGCAACAGCAACAGCAACAACAACAATGTCATGTGGTGTCTCGCGTGACCAAGTGAAGTCCGAGTGCAAATGGGTTTCAATTGTCAGCTCATGTTTAAATACTTAAATACTTAAATACTTGAAATACTTCCTATTGCATAGCAATTGTTATTTTCAATTTCCTTTTTATGTTCTTTTCATCATTTCCCTTGCAGAGCTACGTTTGTATTTCTGCTTTGCTTTTACTTTTAGCATTCACTTCCGTTGTTATTTGTCGCTTCTTCTTGTATTACCTATATCAGTGTATGCTCCCCCCCCCCCTCTTTAGCTTCACCAACCATTCCCTCTAACAATCTATTAATTGTAATCTTTATCGTTGTCGTTATCGTTATCGTTGCTGTTTTATCTGCGTCTGCAACTTGGCAAATCTTTCTTGCATATTCATAAAGGAAACCCCCCAACACAAAACTTAACTTTAACATTTGCTTCACAGTTCAATGGCTGGCGACAACATTAATTAGAGGCAGGAGCACAGTCAATCAGGGCAGCAATCAATCAATCAAACAACAATCAAGCCAACAAAGAATCAAACACAAACACAAGCAACATGATTAAATTTCGCTATAAACGCAAGGAGCCCAGCAATGTGGTTACCACAGCAACACCCAATTCACCCACCAACACAGCAATAGCAGCAGCAGCAGCAGCAGCAACAGCAACACCAATAGCAGCTGCAACAGCAACAGCAACACATGCACAACTACAGCAACTGATAAGCAACAATGGCACATTGCCACGTAGCAGTCCCAGGAAGCTGTTGCTGGAGTGCAATGGAGAGCTGCAAAAGGCAGCAACATTGACGCGTCAAAGTAAACAGAGCAAACCACAGACAGTCAGCGCTTTGGCCAAGGTTTCCAGCAGTGTGGAGCTGGCGGTGCTGGGCTACAGCAATGTCTCCTCCTCCAATATCAATGGCGGTGTCCAAGCCAACAATGGCACTGCGGAAAGAGATCGTTGTATTAATGCGGTCATTGTAAGTTGTTGTTATTCTTTATGATCATTTGCAATGCCTTAGCCCCTGCCTCAGTTTAATACTTAAGATTTATATATGCCATATGAAACTTATCCCTTACTTATCCTTTATGCAACCATACAGGAACTTTTCCAACAACTGCAAACTAGCTCTGAGCCAGCTTTATGCCCGGAACCATTGCGTCGGGCTCTGGCCAGTGGCCCATTGGCTGGCAGACGCTTTCCCTTGGGTTGCTTGGGTGATGCCGCTGAATGCTTTGAGCTCTTATTACATCGCGTCCATTCGCACATTTCACCAGACGATGGCGATTCATGTGAATCAGCCGCCTGCATTGCCCATCGACGTTTTGCCATGCGCGTCATCGAGCAAAGTGTCTGCAAATGTGGCGCCAATTCGGAGCAGTTGCCCTTCACTCAGGTAAGTCAAACATTGAATTAGTAAAGTAAATACTCTAACCTAACGAACAATTAAAGAAAACATAATAATACAATAAATAAAATAAATAAAATCTCAAAATAAATAAAATAAATAAAATTTCAAAAATAAATAAAATAAATAAAATAAATAAAATAAATAAAATTTCAAAAATAAATAAAATAAATAAAATAAATAAAATAAATAAAATAAATAAAATAAATAAAATTTCAAAAATAAATAAAATAAATAAAATTTAAAAAATAAATAAAATAAATAAAATTCATAAATAAAATAAAATAAATTAAAACAAAAAATAAAAAATTTAATATTATATATAAAATATTAAATAAAATAAATAAGAAACCAAGTTATTTAAAATATATAAATTAAGTTTAAACATAATAAATACAAGTTCACCTTTAGAGAATCTCCACTGTACATAATAAGTAAAAGATAATATGTTTAGAACTGGTTGTAACCGTTGTTAACTGTTTAAGCAAATGATTCATTAAAGAGCTTAGCTTATTGAGTGGGTTTGGAACACCTGCCAAAGTCTTGTGACTGGCGCCCGATCGTGGATTATCATGCGTATAGAATAGCTTGAGTTGGCGCCCAATCAGGGACCGCAAGCAGGCAGGGATTACAGTTAGAAGCTGCATTAAGAAAAAGAAAAATAAAACAGGTTTTTTTCGACTGCACCAACTACAGACAACACACAGAACATGCACGAAAAATGCTCTAAGAAGTTGTTCAACCAGTTTTGGGGGCAGACGCCCACAAGGGGTCATGACAGGCGACAGAGTGACTGATAGAAGAGTAGCAGAGATATATCAGTTACCATATATCAATATATATATATATTCTTTGTTGCAGATGGTGCATTATGTGTCTGCCTCAGCCTTAACCTCACAGAAGAGCCTGGCACTGCAGAATCATCAACAGCTCAGCTTCGGTCAACTGTTGCGCGCCGCTGGCAACATGGGTGACATACGCGATTGTCCCGTAAGTACAACTGATCTTTAGATGATCTCCAACTGAAATTTAATTATATTGTTCCTAATGTTATGCAGAATACATGTGGTGCCAAGATTGGTATTTGTCGAGCATTGCTCAATCGACCGGATGTTGTATCTATTGGCATCGTTTGGGACTCGGAGCGTCCAGCTGCTGATCAAGTCCATGCAGTGCTCAAGGCAATTGGCACCAGTCTGCGTCTGGCCGATGTCTTTCATCAGGTCAGCGAACAGCGCTGGGCACAGCAGGCACAACATGAATTAGTTGGCATTGTCTCCTACTATGGCAAGCACTACACAACCTTCTTCTTTCACACCAAACTGAAGGTCTGGGTGTACTTCGATGATGCCAATGTTAAGGAGGTGGGTCCCAGCTGGGAGGGTGTTGTGGATAAATGCAGTCGTGGACGTTATCAGCCCTTGTTGCTGCTCTATGCAGTGCCACAACCGCCCAGCAACGCAGCCACAACAGCAAATGTTGGCATGGATGCGATGCCAATGCCACTGCCACTGCCCATGCCACTGCCACTGGCTATGCCGCTCAGTGCAGCAACAGCACGTAGAGCGGTCACACCTAGCCCGGAAAAACCCAGTCTTGGTAATACCAGACGCGCCATAACACCCACACCTATGCCGTTACGTGCACCCAATAACGACTATCAGAATCTGAGCGTCATACAGAAGACAATCTTCCCTGTGACGTCAATGGCCAATACTGCAGCAACAGCAGCAACAGTTGTGCCTGGTGCAGCGCCAGGTAGAGATGAAACGGATGCCTATATTAGTCGCAAGACTGTGGAGCATGTGCTCAGTGCACAGTATCAGAACCTAAGCGTTATACAGGATAAGATTGCCACAGGATCGGCTGATAAGGATGGCGGCTTCCTTAATCGCAAGCCCATTGAAGCAATGCTCAGCGCACAGCTGGCACGTCGCCAACATTTACAGCTGCAGCGCAGTCACAGCGCCGAGTCTAGTTCGGGGCATGCCAGTGGCGCCTCCAATGGCAGCTCACCACCCAGTGATGGCCTGACCATACCAGAGCATCTGAATCAACCGCGTAGACGTGATTCCGGCAATTGGTCCGGTGATCGCAATAGTGCCAGCTCTGCCAGTTCCACCACTCTGGACAATCCTTATCTGTATATGGTGGCCAAACGTGGTGGTGTTGCTGCTGTGCCACAGAGTCCCACACGACATGGACATGCACATGCACATGCGCATGGACTGGGACATGGACTTGGACATGGGCATGGTGTTGGACATGGTTTACCATACGATGCGGGCTATGATTCATTTTCCCTAAGCTCCACAGACTCCTATCCGCCCAAGCATGCATTGAATCCACAGCTGGCCAAGATACCAGAAGCAGCTGCTGGCGTCAGCGCTGGTGCTGCTGCTGGTGCTGTCAATGGAGCTGTGCATGCACATGGACACGGTCTAGCCCTGTCCGGTGACTGTGAGAAGCTGTGCCATGAGGCTGATCAACTATTGGAAAAGTCACGTCTCGTTGAGGAGTCACACGATTTGGAAACTGCTTTAGTGCTATGCAATGCTGCTGCTGGCCGGGCACGTGCTGCCATGGATGCACCCTATAGCAATCCACATACCATGACCTTTGCCCGGATGAAGCACAATACATGTGTGATGCGTGCTCGAAGTCTACATCGACGCATTCTGGTGGAAAAGGGTGCGGAAACAGAGGCTATGCCCGAACTTAAGCATATGCGGGAGGGCAGCAATTGCAGCGTGAAGCATATGCGGCAGAACAGCAAGGACAGGACACTCGAGAAACTGGACAAGCTGGAGCAGTCCCAGACACAGGCACAAGCACAAGCACAGGCACAGGCACAGGCACAAAATGCAATGCAACACAAGAGCATTGAGATTTATGCAACGTTGCCAAAACGCAAGAGTCCTTTGAAGGCGCTTGTGGCAGCTGCAGCTGCTGTTGCTGTTGCTGCCGGCGATGACAATGCCATTGAGTATGAGCAGCAGACGAGTAACAGCAGCAGCCAGGCTAAGCCGGAACGTGAGAGTCGTTCGCTCTTTGGACGCAGAGATAAAGATAAGGATAAGGATAAGGATAAGGAGAAGGAGAAACGTAGCCGCAGCGAGGATCGTAATAAATTGACACGTGAGTTTTCACTTACCGAAACGCTGCTGGTCAATGCCAAGGATACGCTTAAGAAGCACAAGGAGGACAAGGACGAGAAGAAGGAGAAGGATAAAAGCGGCAAGAAACAGCATAAAATACGACGCAAACTGCTAATGGGAGGACTTATACGACGCAAGAATCGTTCCATGCCTGATCTCACCGAAGCCGTTGATGTTGATGCTGCCAATTGTAATGCCAATGCCCACAGCCACGCCCACAGCCACACACATGCCCATCCAGCACACAGCCATGCGCCACTTACCAGCTCCGTGGATGATAGCGCTGTGGGTCTCAATATGCATGGACATGCCAAGCATGGACACGCCTACAATGCACTAGCCCTCAGCGGGTACATATCCGAAGGACACTTCGATTATACAACCAATGGTCATGGCAATGGCAACAACAACTCGGGCTGCATGCAACAATCCAGCGCGAATCCCAATCTTGAACGTAGCAAATTGATGCGCAAGAGCTTCCATGGCAGCGGTAGGCAGTTGACAATGGTGCCCAAAGTGGCGCCACCTCCGCCTATGCGCATTAGCTCTGCATTGACACCACAGCAGCAGCAACAACAATTCCATCATGAGGCAAATCTATCGAATATATCGGCCATGAGCTCCAATACATCCATTAGCGAGGATTCATGCCAGACAATTATTACCTGTGCACAGGTTCATTCGGAGCAGAGTCCGCTCAAGGATCTGCAGTTGTTGGCGCCGTACGTTGGCTCACAGGATGAGCTCGATGGACGTCTGCCCGAGTTAACGCTGCCACTGCCTATGGCAATGTTACCACCACCACCACCACCACCAGCACCACTGGAACTGCCACCATATCCCAGTCCGCCACAGTCTGTCTGCCACTCGCGACAAGCCAGTGAGGATTTCCCGCCACCACCGCCACCAGAAATTGATCTGGAGCCACTCAATCAGCAATTGAGCCAGCTGCATGCCTTGGAAGCGGCCAGCAAACAGCAGCGACAGCATCTGGACTCACTGGAGGGCACCACCAGCATATTGGCACAGCTGCAACAGCGACAGCATCTACTCAAGCTGCGCAAGGAGCAGGCAACACCCACCAATTCACAACAGGCCAACAGCCAAGAGACGACACCAAATGCCTCCTGGCTAAAGGAGCTGCAGGCCAAGCAAACCGATCTCAGAGCAATGCAGCGCAAACAGGAGGCACCATCACCTAGCAGTGTGCGTGATCTGGCGCATCGTTTCGAGCAGAGCAACAACAACAACAACAGCAACACAATGCGCTCCTATGCCTCACAGGAGCTGCTCAGCCCCAGTCCCAGCTCCAGCTCCAGCTGCATCTCACAGTCAACGGCTGGACAGCAGCTACGCACACAGATGAATGGATTGGTCAATGGCAACAAGCCAGAGACAGCAGATGAAGTGGATTGTGCACCAGCACGACCCATTGCACCTGCAACAGCAATAGCAACGGCAGCTGCTGTTGCTGCACATCAGCAACTGTTGCCAAAGCCCAGATATGAGATGTCACAAACACAAATTGCGGAGGAAATACGTGAAGTTGAATTGCTCAATTCGATGGTGCAGCAGACGCTCAATCAGAGCAATCTGACAGTGCCAAAGCGTGTGAAGAAGAAGAGCGTCTCGTTCTGCGATCAAGTGATACTCGTGGCAACAGCTGGCAATGAGGAGGACGATGACTTCATACCAAATCCCATACTGGAGCGTGTCCTGCGCACGGCTCAGCATCCAAATGATAAGGTGACTGCACAGCTGATACAGCAGCAACAGCAGAATATGTTGCGATTGCAGACAGAGCCACAGCCACGGCAACAGCAGCAGCAGCAACAGCAACAACAGTTGCAGTTGCAGCAAGCATCGCCAATGCTGGGCAGACCAGATATGCAACGATTTGTACAAAGGCAACAACAGTTGCTGCAACAGCAACAGCAGCAGCATGAGCTGTATCGCCTGCAACATCAACAACAACAGCAGCAGCAGCAGCAACAACAGCAACAGTTGCAGCAGCAGCGCACTAGCATGAGCGGCATTTCAAGTCTAGCCAACAGTCAGCAACAGCACTTGTTGTCGCTGGCAACACAGCAGCAGCAGCAGCAGCAACAACAGCAACAGCAACTGGATGCACAGTATACCAGCATGCCACGAGCCTTGCATCATGCAGCAGCGCATCAACTGCCACAAAGTTATTCCGTGCAGTTACAGAAGCATCAACAACAGCAGCAGCAACAACAACAGCAGCAGCAGCAGCAACTAAACATTGCTTACTTCAGCAATGGCAATGCAACAGCCAACATGCAATTGCCGGAGCAACCGTTGCCCTCACCCTATCAGCGTGTACCCGTGCCACATGGCTATCAAACGCAGACAGCTACTGCCACAGGTCCATACTATGCGCCGCCAACAATGCATCAACAGCAGCAACATCAACAGCAACACCAGCAACATCAGCAACATCAACAACATCAGCAACAGCAACTGCTAAATGCAAAGCCTGCGCAGAAGAAGGTAAGCTTTGAGCCGGGCACAAAAGGTGAAACAGATAGCCTTCCACCTCCGCCACCCCCGCCTGTACAAACGAAGCTAACACTGCAGAATGGTCTGCCCGAATCATCTGGCATTACGGCCATACCCACCCGCGTCTATAACAATGCCATTGTCAAGGCATCCGCCAAGGCGGTTGAGTGCAATCTCTGCCGCAAGAGGCATGTGATAGCACCCGCCGTCTACTGCACCAACTGTGAGTATTATTTACAAATGTTGAATCAGCGCAGATGATGATGATGGTAATGATGATAATGATGATCTAAAGAGATCTGTAAGATCCTTAGTGTGTAAGTGAAAACTGATAAATCTCAAGCAATGCTGCCACGCCGCCCAAAACGCCCATATATATAGAATAGAATGACAATAAGGATATGGATAAGCATGAGTATATGATTGAGTTTATATATATATATATATATACAGCTCAAACATTGTCTCTAGTTTGTAAGCCACAAGAAGCACAGGCAACAGCCAGCGGTAAAGGGAGAGTGTGAAAAACAGAGAGAGAGAGAGAGAGAGAGAGAGCGAGAGACATCATTTTTTTGGGTGTTAGCAACAGTCCCTTTTATGGTTTAACATAAGATGCTTAAGCTGTGCCAAGCCTACACCTACACACTCACACTCACACTCACTCACACACACATATACATTACATGTTCCCAGCACACATACATATACGTATACATGCATATATCTAACACATGTCGCTTACAACGAACATCACCAACAACACCAACAACAAATAACTTCATCTCCTGCCTGGCTTCCCTGGCAACAGCCCCATATCATTAGCTATTAAGCATATTATATTTAACATTTAGATAATAAAATCATTATTTAATTAATTTCCTAAATAAAGCACTTATTTTTTTTTTTTTTATTAATTAATTAGTTAATTAGATTCATAGTTGAAACTCAGTCGCTGAGCCTCGAATGCAACGGACAGTTGTCGAACGACGCCCGTACATTGTTTTCATATATATTTTTTTTAATACAATTTTTTATACATTTTTTTTAAAGTTTTTTTTTTGCTTATGCATAATTTAAGCTATTTTAAAGTAAGCATTTATTATTAATAATTAAAATTAATGTGTACTTAATAAGCATTTTATATTCAGTATATACAATTTTTGATGCATTTTGTTTGATTTTACTAAATAAGAGTATTCATTATGTTTATATATATATATATATTTGTACCAATTTTATAATAATATTTTTTTTAAGATTTTTTCTTTACAGAAAACAAAAAATAAAAAAAAACAAAAACAAAAGAAATGAAAAAATGATGCAAGAAAACAACTTACAAGCAGAAATGGTAAAAAATTTTTACAATAAAATAAACAATAAAAAAAAACAATAAATAAATCAAATGCCTTTTATTTAAATCAATCATTATAGTAGGGCTTATCTTACAGTATATATAGATAAGACAAAAGAGGACAAACTTACCATTTACAGCAGGTCATAGCATACGGCGTTAGCCAAATTCTGCGACAGCAAAACAAAATCAATAAGAAAATTAACAACTGTTCATGTAACCGCGTGCTTCAAAGAAACTCCATCCTGGCATACACATTAGCAGATACAAGATTATACCACAGAAATCGCCTAGGCAATGACTCAAGGAGACAGCCGAGTGTCTGCATACCTAGTACATATGGGGCGAGTCATTAATTAATGTTGCATACTTTTAGGAGGCGCACTAAAAGCTTTTCTTATCTACAATGCACTGTGAACCTTTCATGCAACTCTGTTCGCCTAGTATTTGGGCTATTTTGTGCACAGAATTTGAATGTTATGGGAAATTCTTAGAAGCAAGCGCTTCTAATAACAACAAACGAAATCTGTCTGTCATTTTACAAAGGGAGCTTAAGCTTGGATCTCAAACGGGATGTGAATAAATAATCTAGTTGTCTAAGTTGAAGGGCATAAGTGACAAAACACTAGATGATATCTGTTGTGTTTGTCAAACCATGCTGAGCGTAAGTTGAGCTCCAACTGCAATCACGCTGGAGTGAAAGCATATGTCGTAGACTGCCTCATAAAAATGTTTTATAATTTTATCCAGTAGTAAGCTTTGTATTAATTTCCCTTTGGCATCATACAGCGCTGCTCATTTCATACTTTTTACTTCAAATAACGATAGAGCCATTATAAAAAATCAAACCACAATTGTTTAAGCTATTGTGAAAATATTTTTATTATTATTATTTTTTTTTTTTTTTCTTGTTTAAAATATTTCTGGTACTTTGAATATATTATTTGTTTGTTTCTAGGTATGTTGGAAAATATGAAAAAAGTGATTGGAAATTGTTTTTCTTTCAAATAATTTTTGGAATTATAGGTAATTTTAATGTGGATTTTAACATTTTTTAATGATACTTCTAAGAAGTAATGTATTTTTCCTTAATTTTTTAACACTTTTATTTATGTATCTCAGGAAATTCAAGTAACTTTTTTAAGTTCTTTTTAAAATAAATTTATAGAGAAAGAAACCAAAAAAAAATTAATATTTATATACGTATGAAAAAAATTTTACTAAGATTTCAGATATATCCAGTTAGGTAAGGGGAATTTTCTGTCTATATGAATCACCAGATACTTGATACTTGAAGTGCGTTTAAAAAATGTTTTTTTTTTCGATTTTATTTAGGTTTTGTATTTTCTTTTTTTTGTTTTTGTTTTTCTTTTAAGAGAGGTTTTTAGTGGCAAAGCGTAAGATTTATATATATATAAAGTATTGTTTATATATATATGTATATATATATATATATATATATATATATATATATATATATATATATATGTATATATGTTTATGTTTCAATGTTTCTATATAAAACAGAAACGTTAAAATATTAACACTAATCATTTTGAAAATGATCTCGAGTCCTCCAAGGTTCAAGGTAAATGTTGAATTATATACTTAATTATATTTTTCTTTTTATTTTAATTTATTATTATTATTAACGTTCAATTAAAGCCAATTTGCGTTTGTTATTAAGTCTATATTAGAATTGAGTTAATCTGATTTTTTTTTTGTTCATTTTAAGTATTTTTTAAAGCATTTTTAAGTAGTTTCTCTTTGTTATATTGCATACTAGTTTTGGATTCTATTAAAATTTGTCAAATTGTTCATCTTAAAAATAATTAAATATTTCATTTATGAATTCTCTTATGTATTCATTTCTATTTGCATAAATATATCTATATATATAATATATATAGGTTCTATATACGTTTGCATATTGGTCAGATATTGTGGCATTCGAATTGTACATTCAGTTTAGATCATTGTTTATTGTAATCATTTTGTTGTTGCTTTAAAGAATATCCTTGCAGTATATAATCCAGTTAACAATATTGATCATAATAAGTATATATATATATATAAATCATATAGTAAGCCAATACGATTCCATCAAAATATAAAAGGATTTAGTTTATATTTTGCTTTGTTAAGCTTTGTTACAATTGCTGATAATTCATATTGATATCATCTTACTATATTCTTTATATATATCTGATTAATCGTATTAAATATAGTTTAAGAAATTTATGTCTAATTTTTCAATTTTTAGTTTATTAATCTTTTCTTTATAGTTATTCCAGCTGCAAGGATACTCAATATATACGTACTGGCCGTATAATAATATAATTCTCTTCCTCTCTTTCTCACTCTCTCTCTCTCTTTCTCCCTCTCTCGTTTTCTTTGTTTGTTTTTATAAATCTGTTACTAGTTATTAAAATACTTTTGGTTACACAAAATGTTGAGAATGTTATTAATTTTTAAGCATGTTTTAATGCTTTTTTATTTTGTATGTTTTTTGTCTCATTAAATATTGACTTTACTTTTTATTTATTAATTTTTTATATATAGATTTAGTTTCTTATATATCATATTTTTATATTATTATTATTATTATTATTATTATTATTTACAGTTGTGTTTAATGCATTTAAAGCAAACAAAAAAAAACTTTTTTTTTGTCACAGCCGTACTCCTTAGTATATCATAATATAGATAATACAATTTATAATGCCATTATAACTGGTATTCACTGTACGTGTATTTTGTGTCATTATCAAGTTAAATTTATATTATTATTATTATTGAATAGAGTTTATTGAGTGTATCTTAGATTGTGTTTTGCTTTTTGCTGGTTCTGAAATCTGTTTACAATTTTATTTGCAACAAATTTATTTGTATTTATTTATTCTTATTTTATTTGTATTCTATTCTATTTTTCTATAATTTATTTTTTTGGGTATATGGAAAGAGACGGTTAGCATTAAATTTTTTAAATTTTGTTTTTTTTTAGGTAATAGTTTTTGTTTTTTATTTATAGACTTTTCTTTTAGATATTATTAAGGTGAACAGAAACAGCTTCAATGTTTAAGGAGTTTGCTCTAAAATTTTATTTTCTTTTTATTTTTAACAGCATTTTTAATATATTTATATAATTTTTTTAATGGGCATTTCAGGTTTTTTTTAAAGATTTTTTTATTATTATTTTGAATTTTTTTCCATATGGTGTTTTGTTTAATTTTTTTCCTTTTTTTTGAATTAGTTAACAAAAAGGGATTTTTGTTTGCCTAAAGTAGAACTTATGGATAAATATATATAATATATATATATAATTAAGTTGTTTTGCCACTTGATATGATAGTTAATGCCAGATGATGTGTGTGTGTGTGTGTGTGTGTAAGTGTTGGTTGTGTGGGTGTTTGGGTGTTTGTGTAGCCTACTTTAAAATTAGCACCAATGCAAAATATTATATATCTATAAACGATATTAATACAATCTTCTAGATGTATGTGTGTGTGTGTGTTAGTGTGTATTGTGATATGTTTATGTTAATATATTTAACTACAATCGAAAAATTTTGTCAATTTTTTCTTGTTA
Organism: Zygothrica quintamaculata; assembly: GCA_037044455.1. Taxonomy (NCBI): domain Eukaryota; kingdom Metazoa; phylum Arthropoda; class Insecta; order Diptera; family Drosophilidae; genus Zygothrica; species Zygothrica quintamaculata. The sequence continues at coordinate 182,279 of JBAMBS010000963.1, read as the reverse complement.
TTTCTACTAGTGGTAAATGTATGTAAAAAGACGGGAAAAAACCGAAAAAATTTTGTTTCACTAGCTGATAAAATGTGGAAGTGTATATATGTGTTTTTGTGTATGTGTGTGTAAATATATAGATAGTTATAAAAAAAAAAATAAATCTAGACAAGACATGAAACTCGCACTTTGATTTCATTTAGCTAAAAAACTAGTCAACAAATTGTGATACCATTTATAGAGCTAGGCAGAGCTATACATAAGGGTTAACTAAACCACTATATATATATATACATATATACATATGTGTAGTATATATATATATAGTATTATTAGTATTGTGATTTATTATGCATTAGCAATGCCTTAAGTCAATTGATATTTCACAGTACTAAATGTGTTCTTTGCATTACGTTTAATCGTATTATTGTACCTACATAAGACTAGGGATTTATATATATATATATATCTATATATATTTGAGTTGAAAACCTACGTATTGTTCTGTAGTACTCCATTTTGTTTATATATATATAAATTTGTTATTACATTGTAATAAGTATATATCCATGGGGGTCCAGCTTGAGGGGTAAAGTTTTCTGTGATTTTTTTTCTTTTGGATAGGAGAAAGTTTGTCTGGCTGAGGTTAGCTTTTTTCTTTAACAATTATAACAAATCTATCCAAGATCTATGGGTATACAATTATATATACTTGTTTCTTAGTGCTAAACACTAATGTTTTTGTTATTTCCTTTCAAGTTATAAACTGAGAAAACTATTACCCAGAAAGCTAAGCATTATTGTGGATACAGCAAATGGTGCCACATTCAAATTGGATGCAGTGCTATTTCCAGCTAAGATTTCAGCACGTTTTCTCATACGTTCCTTAAAGTAAATAATATATATTAAACAACAAACATATAATTATTAATTATAAATGGGAGTATAATTCGCTTAGCTGCAATTAAACGCTTCGAAGTGACAGCATTTAACAATATCAAATGCTATGAAATTTAGCTGCTAGCGCCATCTAGGTATCCAATATGAAAGCAACTTATTTACGCGCTGCCACCGACCGAATTAGCAAAGACACTTCTTCATGGCAATGCGAACATCAATTCTCTTTGCCTAGATCGTCTATTTCGTATACAGATGAGTCGTGTCTTTACTAATTGTGACAGATGAGTTACATTTAGTACATGGCTCAACTTATTGCGGCTTCTTATGATAAAATTGAGTAGTAAGAATTCTACACAAGGCAACTAAGCGAGTTATAATGTAATATAATTGTAATTTACCTGATAAAGCTTATCCTCACCGGGTGGATCCAGACACTCAAATTCGCAGCAACGTTCGCCCACTCTGAAGTTTTTACAGAACTAAACAGCAAACGTTTAAGTTTATAAGTATAGATATATTTGGATATAAATTGATATAAATTAATTGTTTTTAATTACTGCTTACATAGGGCGGATCACAGTAAATGGCCTTGCACCAAAGCGGTTCGGAATGATAACAAACGCAAAGGCTGCAAACACCTGGTCCGGGAACATAGAGCATACCATGATTGACCTTGTTGCCCTGAAAGTCAACGCAATCCTCCTCCAGTGCAACTGTAAAAGTAAAATATCAAAATAATTAATTATTAACTTTAGGCCATTATAATTAATTTTTAACTTTTATAAAGTTTATTATTGCTGGAAATTACTGCAATCTCATCTATAAATCGAGGCCAAAATAAAGCTACTACTGAATGACAATTTCTTTGTTTGAGAAATAAATTTATATCTACTATATAGAATACTTATTAAGTTTAAAACTGTTAAAATAACTTTTTGTTTCTAATTTATTTATATCCGGTATTTCCTTGAAACAATATGCCCTCTTTTTTTATGTTACTATCAACAGAGCCTTGAATAGTTGAAAAGTAAAAATTGCTCAAAGAATAAATTGTTTCTAGTTTCCTTGACCTCTACAAAAATTGAATATAAATTTTATTCATATGCTATTCATTTTATATTCATCATAATTTGAGTCTGTGCTGCATTCAATGCACGTGGCATTTGCAACTTTCCATTTTCCCAGTAGATTTACTTCATATCCTTCTCTTTGCCGCATGTTGCTGCCACAAAATAGGTATACTCCAGGCTAGTGGCACTTATATCGATTTCATATAAAATACAATATAAAATGTTAAAGCATTCCAGAGAGTTAACAAAATTGTTAGTAGAACTGCAAAAGGTTTCCTTTGAGAAAAGCTACAGCTGCTGACCTGTGATTACTGTGCAAGGATTAAAGCCCATATATATATATATATGTATAATATCCTGTGCATATATGATTGTCCATTTTTCAAGGTTTACGACCTTGATAAAAACTGTTAAAACTCTTGTAGAATTGATGAGGAATTACATACAGCCATATGTAAATGAAACCTCTTCTGAAAGCAATTTAATGTGATTATATGATGATTTCATAGAAAAACCTTTTTAAACTCGAATGCTGCATGCAACATAGAAGTAAAAGCAAACTTGGATTGGGATTTTGGATTATAATTTAAGTAGAAGAGTAATATATTCATGGGGTATGCCTAGCCAGTGGCTGCTGTTATCAAATTTTTTCGATAGTAAGTGTTGCATGCAATATGCCAAAGGACACTTTCCTGCAGATTTGTAGAGTAGTAAGCATCTTGAATTGTCACAGGATATTTCACATATTCTAATATAAAGCAAATAAATAAGTTGTGGGAGATGTTATAAACAAGATTTCGTCTTATAACTGAATAGATTACGCTTACTACAAATGTTTAAAGTATGCAAAAAAAAACTTTAATGTTTAAACTTTAAGCAGGAAATCAGCTTTTAAACTATTTACCTCGAATAGCATTGACCTAAGTGTCATACAGATGTTGACGTACTTTTCATAGCAACTGTCAGTAAGCCTTAAATTTTATATATATATATACATATATATATACATATTTGATATTCAATATTTAGATTGCTTTGAAAAACTTCAACGAAGTGTAAGCTATTGTACTTTTTATTTATTTTTCTTTCAAAAGTTTTTGAGTAAAACAAATCTAAATAATTGCAATCAAATACGTTTTAAGTAAGTATTTAATTATATAACGGTATAGTTTAATTTACTAATTTAACATTATGCATAGATCATAGTCGATTGATTGATTGATTTGTTTTTTGATTGATTATACGTGTAATAAGTGTTATTAATACGCAAGGATACAAGCGGAAACTTTAATTCAAATAAAAATGTTGCAGCTTCTTCGATTGTTGCTCTTGAAGCTATGCCAATTCTTATGTCTATAACAGAATGGATGCCACAGTTAAAACTATTTTAAGAAATTATTAGTATATAATTTATTTAGTTATACGAATATCCTGTGAGTGTAACCTTTTCTATATCGGCCTACACACTATCTAAATCTTAAATCTAATCTAATAAATGGATGTGTAATTGGAATGTATTTGCCTATTGATTTTGTTAGAGCTTTTCAGTTTATTAATGTTTAATTGAAATGATGCAAGTTGATTGAACAAGAAGCGATATTAAAGAAATTTTCAACAAGTTGAAGATAAAAATATATAAAACTGAATTGAAGTTGAGGAAATTTTATAATAAGATGCGAAACAACAGATTCAAAGAAAAGCAATATTAAAATTAAAGCAAAACTACGACAAGTTGAAACAATAAGAAGAAGGTAGGTTGAAGCGAAATTGAAGAAAATTGCAATACAAACAAAACAACTTAATGATGTATGATGCAAATTGCAATAAATTGAAATGGGATATAGCTGAAAACAAAATTGAACCAAGTTGAAACCCTGTAAAATAGAATTGGATGTCAAATTTTAGTAATTTCAATCGCAATGAATCAAAATTAAATGTATTGGATTAAAGCAAAAATAGACCGAAAATGGATCAGCAAAATGTAGCGAAATGGATTCAACCTGAAAATGAAACAAATTTTAAATAATAGCCTAAGGAGTTGAATTGAAACTGAAGTAAGTTGCAGTAGCTTAAACCTGATGTAAGTTAAAGCATGATTGATAAATTTTAATGTTAATAGTCGATCATTTATGAAAATTATTTTGGAAATTTACTTCCTTGTGTTGCATCGAACTTGTTGCAAGCACACATTGACGCAGGTTCGTTCTAGAGAGCTTTTCTAACTAAAAGCTTTTACGGCTCAATCTCATACAACAGCTAGACGCATGTTTGAGTCGCACTGAGTAGAAGGCAACACACTTGGACATGACGCTTGTTGGAACCTAGCCTATACCTGGCTTCAACACCCTTCGGGGGTTATAGTGTTGGTGTCGCACTCATAGTCGCAGGTCACTTGAAACATGGTACGAAGTTGTAAGCAACTTCCGGACGACTGAACGGACTTTGCTTAACCATTGACGACGCGTCAGGCAGCGGTCGTAGCGGCAACGGCAACGGCAACGACAATGGCAATGGCGATGGCGATGGCGGCAACGACGATGGCGGCTGTGAAAGTGCCGCAAACTTTTTGTTGGTTTTCCTTTTTTTCTTCCGCTTCTTGTTTTCGTTTTTTTTTTCTGTTCTGTTTTATTGCTCATTCGCTTTCTATTTTATTGCTCATTCGCTTTCCTTTTTTCACTTTGCTCGTGTCTTGTGTGCGATGTCAAACGTACAATTGGTACAGTGTGTTTAGGGGGTGAAAGGGGGTTGATGCTGATGCTGCTGCTGATGCTGCTACTGTTGGTGTTGCTGTTACTGCTAATGCTGCTACTGGTGATGCCACTTGTGCTGCATTTTGTTGCAGTTGTTTGTACATTTAAGGTTATCTTTTAGCTTTTGTTTGTTTGTTTGTTTTGGCAACGTTTTTGTGCCTTTCATTTTGGTGCTGACGCTGACGCTGTCCCTTGCTCTGTCGCTAGCTCTGTCGTTGCCAACGTCGCTGTCGACGTTTTGTGCTTTTAGCCCTTTTGAGATCGCTGAATAATTAAAAACAAGCGCTCGACTTTTGCGCCAGCTGTCGACCAAACAACTTTCAGTTGCCCTGGGTCAAAGTTGTTTTGCGTACGTCACGTTTTTATTTTCCTACTTTCCCTCTACCCTCGATCCAACCTACTGCCTCTCTTTCTTGCTTTCTCTTTCGTTTTTAGTGCCTGCATTTCATGGCTGTTCTCTGATTTTATGGCGACATTTCACAATTATGCTTATTACTTTTTAATGCCTCTTGGTTTGCGTGCACCACTGCAGCCGTATATATATATATATATGTGTGAGTGTGTGTGTGTGTGTGTGTGTGTGTGCAACCTTTAATGTACCCAGGACAGTCTTGGCTCCTTAAACCCCAACCCTTCGCTTTGACAGCAAGTGACCAAATGACCCCACGTTCTCTCGTTCTCTCTGTCCAGTTTTACTTGCAACTTGTATTCGGAGTAGAGATGAGAAGATGTTACCAAAAGGGGCGTAGCTTAACCAACATTTATGTGCAGTCATGCGGCCCATTTATAAATAGCTTTTGTTATGACATTTAGCTGGTGACCTCTTCGACTTGTACAACTGTTACTGCAAGTGCAACTAAAACTGTACCTTTTTACCTGTAATCTAACAATTTTATTCTCTATTCTCTTCTCTTCTTTGCTTTCGTTCTACTCTTTTGTTATTTGTATCTTTTTGTTGCCTTTACTGTTTCTGTTTCCAATTTATATTTAATGGCAAATCAATTGAAACAAATATTCTCTCTAATTATATACTCTATGCTTTCTCTATCTCTCTCTAAATTACACATTGGGGTATATTCGTTTCTTTCAGCATAAGTTGTGTTCCATATAATATGACGGTTTATGCTTGACTTTTAAGCCAAGTTTAGATTATTTGTTTATTTTTTGTTTTAATGATCTTTTCTATTTCTTTTTCATATCAATAAATATAAAAAATAATGTTAAAAAAAAAATATTATCTATTCAAAAAAAACTTTTTATTTAGTTTTTGTATTTTTGTTATTCTGAGCTGCTTCTTTCCCTTGTTTTAATTTATATAAATTTTTTTTTAATTTGTGTTCCAACTTAAACCTTTTCTTTTAAAAGTTTAGACGTTAAAATAAATAATAAATAAATATTATCATCATATATATATCATAATAAATTTGCTCTTAAATTTATTAAATTTATCGGTAAATATTTAAATTTAATTCATTTTATTTTCGTGTTAAAATTTCTTATACTGTTTTTATTCTTTGCTCTAAAGCTGACTCTGAAGTATTTTTTTTTTATATATTTTTATAAAATATTATTAAAAAAATATTGTTCTGATTTAAATTTTTCTTAAAGTTTTTTCCAAAGCATAATTGATCTGCTCCAAAATAAATTAATGTTTAATCAGCTCATTATATTAATTATAACTTTTATATCTATTTTCTATGTAATCTTCTCCAAAAATAATATACTTTAATTTTTTTTCTTTTTAAATATTTTTTAAATTATTTTAAAACTATTTTGAATGTCCTTTTAAAGTCGTTTTGTCTTACAAAAAAAACTGTTTTAATTAAAAGTTGTTTATTTTCAATTTTTCCTATAGTAATTTGATGTTTTTTTATTTAAAATTATGTTGCCTGACATTTTAAAATTATTTTTTTTAATTTTTAATAAAATTTTTATTTAGTTTTTGTAATTTTTTTTTTAACGCCTAATAACTTTATTCTAAAGTTTAATTTATTTTGCTCAAAAAAAAAATATATATATATTTCTATTTTTTAATTATTAAAATCCTTTTTTCTTTATTCAACTCTTTGTATTTGTACTTCATTAATTCATTAATAAAATTTAAAATAATTTATAATTATTTATTAGTATTTATAAATATTTCTTATTATATATTAATATTTTTTTTCTTATTGTGTTTAATACAAAACACAAAACTTCACTTAAAATGTCAAGAAATCAGAGAAAATATATGAGTGTATGTGTGTGTGTGTGTATGTTGATTGGTCGCATGTCAGTTTCAATTTCAGTTTCATTTTCAGTTTCATTTTCAATTTCAGTTTTTGTTTTAGTTGCTGTTGCTGTTGCTATTTCAATGTCAACTTTCGTTTCAAGAGCAATTTATGCAATGGCCCATCAAAATAGTCGCCCACAAACTTATATTATATATATATATATATTTCGGAACAGTTCATAAACGCTTACAAGTGTGCTACACATACATATACACATACACATGCAGGCAATGCCAAGTGCAAAGTGCCGGGCGTTGTTTGGGGCGTTGCTGAGTGCCACAGTATGTATGCACGTGCGTGTTTGTGTGTGTTTGTGTGTGAATGTGTGTGAATGTGTATGTTTATGTCTTGGTAATCATCGGCCGTCACTAATGAGATTTTCTGTGTGTGTGTTGTTGCCGCATGTGTATTGTATTTGTATGTGTGTGTGTGTGTGTGTTTGTGGAGGGCTAAAAGTAGCTAGTGCCAAGCAGCAAGCGCCAAGCGACAAGCAGAAGAAGGAAGAAGGAAGAAACCTACTCGACGTTTTTCTGTAACTGTTGTTGTTGCTGTTGTTGTTGTTGGTCAATTGTTAACGGAAACAAAGATTATAAAATCATTCTGAATGTTATGTGCAATGCAATTAGTAGTATGTAAACGTAACGTGCGCCTTAATGTATGCAATGTGATGTATGTTAGCCTCCCCTTTCTACCTTACCAACACTACAATGACTATGCAATCGTTTCATATACGTTTCTTATCGAAATGACCGGGTATAGCGATAATATTGCGTAAGTTAACAAAACAAAGTACAAAAGAAAGAGCAAAATAGAGGAGAACTTAAATCGTAAAACGAAACTATTACCTCCCACCTTCCACCAAAGAAACGGATGTGGCAACGCGTTACGACAAGCGATTAGTACAGGTTTATTGTGTTATTGACAAATGCTATAGATAAGTCTGCTTCTTCTACTCTCTTTTGATAGAAATAATATCGAAACTTTGGATAAGCAACTTTTATATAAAAAAAATTTAAATAAATTAATTTTGTAACCTAATTTTGTTAAATTAAAATTAAAAGTTAATAGGAACTGTTGTTCAGTCAGAATAGTCTAAGACTTGTCTGCACATTGCTTATCTTTCTCGCTTCTTGCTTCCTGTTTGAACTGCTTCTTCCTGGGGCTTTTCCCTTTACTTCTCTCGGTGCTTTCCTGTAAGTTGCTTGCATCTTTTTGACAACGATTCTTGCTGCACTTAACTTATCTCTTTGTAGTTATTTCATTCAATTGATTTCCTATACTTCTAGCAACACTTCTTGCTTCGCTTCTTCCCTGCACTCTTTGACTTGCTATTATACTAGTTATGTTACTCTTTGCGCTTCTTGCCTCTTTCCTGCACTTTTCTTTACGGTCCATGCTTACACTTCTTTACTATCTATACTGCTTTCTTAACCTTTTGCTACATTTCTCGCTTCGCTTCTTTCTTGCACTTCTTGATTCACTGCGCTACTCACTTTGCTACTCGTTACTCTGGTCGTTACCTTTCCTCAGTTTTTCCATCTGTCCTTCAGTGAAGTTCTTTACTTTTAACATTCCTTTTTGTACTTCTGGCTACACTTTACGCTACGCTTTTGCCCTACACTTTTTCAGTTGCTACGCTATTCGTTGTGCTTCTCTCTTTGGCTTTTTCCCCTTACCTTTTAAAACTTCTGTACTCTCTACACTGCTTCCCATACTTCTTACTACATTTCATAGTCATCATTCATCTCATACTTTCCATGTATCTCACGGCGTTAATTGCTATATATTTGCTGCACTTCTCTCATTTTTTTTAAATATACGCTTCTTGCTTCTATACAATAGATTCGTAAATTGAATTGTGGCTATCAAACGATTTCAACGAATAGTTGACAATAGTGCAAAAATTGGTAAAAGCAATTAATGACACGCAATTGCATGTTGCATTAATTGCTGCATTTCAGAGTTGATGAATTCGATTTGTCATCAATTTGGGCAATTATCCTAGGCAATTATCGTGTGCAATTATTCTGTCACTCGTAATTAGCATTTGTAAGCGGTTTCAACAAATAATCGATCCATTAAAATTTGACGCCAACTTGACATACCGTGGATTAGTTTATTTGTTTTTCTTGTCTAGTGTCACTTGTCACTTAGCTTGTGGAATCTTTATACATGCTATATAATTATATATATATATATATATATAAGCTCTAGTTGTATGTTGGCTAAAATCCAACTAATTAGTTAGTCATAAGCGGGCGTTAGTGTATATCAAATAGACTATGGCAACGACAGCAACGACAAGTCGACCTCAATGCCTTGACATCCTTGTCTGAGAATTTGCTGGCCAATAACTCAATTGCGCATAACTGGGCAATAACACTTGTCTACTACCAAAGCGTGAAAGACAGCGAAAGAGATAGAGAGCGAGTGATAGTGTAGTATAAGAAAAAGAGATACGAAACGAAACAAAATAGAACTGCAAAGAAACGGAAGTGAATTTAGTAGTAGAAATGCCGAGTGCAGCCACGTGGGAGCAACACCAAGTGGACTCGTTATGCCATGCCACAAAATGAAAGTAGTTTGCCAAAAACTTTTGTGCGTCAATAACAACAAGAGGCCAAAGTCATAACTGTTACAATTTTCCACATATACGAAGTCTAAATACCCTACCAGAAAAAACTCAAAGCAATAAAATCTTCGCTCAAAGTTTGCAAGAAATTTAAATGAAATTAATCAAGCATATAAGTTGGGTTATATATCCTATATATATATATATATATAAATGTATATATATTGTATTATTATATGTTAACGATAACAATTGAACTTTGCAAGCTGCTAACGGTAGTTTACAGATACAATTTTTAACTGAAAATTGTCATTTATTTCCATTTTTTTTTGGTATCTCAAATGAAAAGTTTTTTATGTGAATTTCTGTTTTGTTTTTTTTTTGTTGCCTTCAAAATATGGTTATAGCTTGTTATTGTTGTAATAAAATTGTTGCCAAATAGTGTTGTTGTTGTTGTTGTAGCTGCTGCTGCTGCACAAGTGGAAAATTTAAGTGCGCTTCCTTTGTGCCACGCCCTCGGCACCTATTGCAGCCACTGTCAGGTGCTTAGAGTAGCGGCCAACACGGCGACGGCAACGGCAACGGCAACGGCAACGGCGGCAGCAATTTCGTCGGCAACTGCGGCGACATGGCAACCGCCAAACAAGTAACAAAAATACCAAAAAAAAAAATAAATAGAAAATACATAAAAAAAAAAAATAAAACGAATATACCTCAAAGCCCCCAAAAGCCCCACAACGAGCCAAACGTCGACTTTTGCATGTGCAAAGTCAAGGCTGTTCTCTATTGTTGGCAAAACATCCTTTCATCCCTGCCATACCCTTTACTGTTTTGTTGTTATTCTTTTTGCTCTAAAGCATTACAAACACATTCTACATACCACCCACTAGCCATACCCCATGTCGCATTCCCCTTCAATCTACACACTAAAATCCTATCCTTAGGCACTTCTAATGGCTTTTTCATATTTCCCTTGACCAATTGTTTTGGTCATTTATTTATTATTTAACTTGCGGATAGGGGCTTAATGTTCCCTATTAGAGCTGAGTATATAATCGGTCTGCTCAAGTAGCATAGACAATCGAGTGCCAACGATAAAAATATATATTTTATATATATGCTATATAAGTATCAATAGTTTTTATCTGATTTGGCAAGAGATTTTCATCTTATCGGCAGATGCAATGAAAAAACTAAATAGTTGTTTGTTTTTGTTTGATAAAGGGATAAAATAGTAATCGATAGCTTCGATAACAGCTGCATATAAGATATATATAGGATTAAGCAGCTGTTTAGCAATTAGCATTATTATTAGACACAAAATATGGCCATTATACAGAGACTATAAAGGTTATAGTAAAAGCTTCTATACAGGTTAATATCGATAATAACTAGAGATGGGAGTTATATAAGAAGCATTTTAAGTACATAATTATATAATGTAAACAATTAAATGTACATTATGGTTAGATATACTGTTAGCAACACAAATTACTATCGATAGCAACAAACTATTAAATCTTTCTATACTTATTGAATCAATAGATTAATAGAGTTGTTCATAAAACTTACTAATATTTGTTTGTAAATGACTTTAACGTAAGCTTTAACTCATTAATAAAATCAATATGGATTACTACGCACATGTATCCTTCAAATAGACTTTCTCAGGACTTTCCAAAAGGTTTTGCACCTTCATTAATATGCAAACAATAATTTATGTGAACCAATCAGCTGTTGGATGAATAATTAATGCTCTTTCTACTTGTTGACACGTTTAATCGATACAAATGCGCCACAGTTGAATATTTAAGTGCCACGTGCGGTAACTTCTAATGGGCGTAACGTAAACGCGGCTACGTTATGACGTAAGCGTTGTTTAATTACAGGACAACAAAAGGAATGACAGCAAATAATGTATAAAGGGTGTGAGACAAAATTAAGAATAGATTAAATAATTTGTATACGTAATGTTACGTAGTCATGTAATAGAGCTTAACGATATACGTAAGTTGGTTACGCGGTAACGTAAGCTTAACGTAAGCATAGAGAGAGATAATCTATGATGTTAAACAGTAAATAGTTTTGGATAACAGCATAGACTAGACATAATTACGTAAGCATGTAATTACGTAAGGACTTAATAAGGATATCACGTAAATAGCTAAGCACAGCTGATCCTATCCTGATAATTACATTGATTTACATTGAAGGTTAATAAAATTGCAGCAGGCTAGAGTACGTAAGGGTCAAGGGCTTGGCGTGTCAATAATTACCTGTGTAACAGCAAAGGCAGCTGAAAAGGCACAGGACGAACAGCAGCCAGGATATGCCACATGCCGGCAGTGAGGCATACAGCGACGCCTGGCTCATCCGGATTGTTGTGCCACATTGTTGTTGGTGTTGTGATTGCCAACGTCGCCGTCTCGTGCTGCGCTCATTGATTGTTGTAATTGCTGGCGCTGTTGTTGCAGCCGTTCTTGCAATTGCATTTGCAGCTATAGTTGCTGTTGTTGTTCTTGTTGTTGTTGCTGTTGTTGTTGCTGTTGCTGCTACTATTTCTGCTGCTGCTGCTGCTACCGCTGCTGTTGGCAGGCGCCACGTTGCTGCTGTTGGCCGCCTGGCAAAACGCTTTGTCATTGTCAGGCGTTGATTTTGAACTTGGCGGCTGCTATTACTGCTCCACCTCTTGCGCTTGCTGCCCCGGTTCGGTCTGCCCCCGCTGCTCTACCTTCAACTAAACTTGCTAGCGTTGCAGCTGCTGTTGACGTTGACGTTGACGTTGTCGTTCTCGTTTTCTTTGTTTTCGTCACACTGTGCGGGTAGTTACTGAAAGTTAAACATAGTTAAGTTGATTGGCAGACAGGCAACGTTTTGCTATTAGTTAGCCTACACTGAGCGAAAACTTAATACATAAGGCATATATATATATATTTAAATAAAATAAAAGAATCCTAAAAAATAAAAATTAATTTTAATTTTTAATAATAATAAATAATTTATTTATAATATAATAATCATATAAAAATAATAATAATATAATAATAATAATATATATATATATTTTTTATAATTTATTTATAATTCACAATTTTGTAATTTTTTTTTTTAAATTTTATAAGCCAAAATTATTGTATGCAACAGCCTTTTCTCTCAGTGTATTAAGTAGATACCCAACTAGTTGCCATTATTATGCCAAAGATGCTTAGTTGAAGGGCTTGCGCATAGAATTACTCATGTTGGATAATAGGCGAACGTTGCGTATACGTAATAAGCACTTCTCAAGGGATTACATATGAGCCACTCATCATTACAGTTGATGAGTGAGTACACCATAGTATAGAGATGCATTATAGAATAGTTTAAGTATTTACAGTTAAATTGTTGCCAAGCAATTCATTTAATTGATGAATTTATTATGCCAAAATGACAGCAATAAGCCAAAAGTTTAAAGGTTAAGGGTAAAAGGTTCTATATTGATTGCATTATATATAATTTAAGTTAACTTAATGACGCTTAGAAAGTGATTGAAACTGTAGGAAATTACTCAATATGCGGAACGGAGTGCTAAATTCGAATGCCAGCTAGCATATATATTAAAAAAAATATTTAGCAAAATCTGTTACAGTATCTATATAGTACGATTCTATATGTTAATGTAGCATAAGAATTGAATGCAAGCAAAATATTTGTAGAAAAACCAAGGTCTAAAAACTAAATGAAGTTAAAGCTGTCTTTAACTATGATATCATTAAGTTTATTTTTTATAATTTCTAAACAGTTTGGACATACTTTTTGAAGTAAAAAATTCTACTTCTTATATGAATTAATTTATATAGAATTATAGTAAAATAAGTATATCAAATAGTTCAACATTTTCTATTAAAAAATATAACTGAATAAGGAGAGAAAAAAGTACTTAAAATTTAATATTGAATATATAAATTATATATAAAAAAAAAACTGCTTATAGAAGACATATAAAAATTATATATATATATTATAAAATAATAATATGTATATAAAAGCAATATATATATATAATAATTGAAACATATATTTATGGATTTGTAGCATTTTCTAGTACATAAAATTCTCCATTCACTGATAGAATATAGTTAGAGTATAAGTATTAGTTTAAGTATTGAAATATGATAGATATGCTAACAGATGTTGATGATAGATATGAATAACATATCATATATATATATATATATGATAGCATTCTGCACTTACATAAATATATATAAATATACAAGCATTTATATCTCAAATGCTCTTTATAAAAAAAAAAACATAATTAATTGGAATTCATGTAATGAAATTAAAATAATTTTATTATTTATGCGTTTCATTCAAGAGTATTTTATGAACATACATAAGGTGTATATTTATATATATATATATATATATATATATACATATATATGGTAAACTTCGACCTCGAGAACACACATATTTACAGCATGGCATAAAAGGGAAAGTTTCAATTTCGTTTTCGTTTTTCTTTTCGTTCTTGTTTGCATTAAACTTGCACACAAAAAACTTTTCATACTGTCTGCTGTCTGACATAGAGACACTGTTTTGTGTGTGTGTGTGTGTGAGTCTATTATATCTATGTGTGTATGCTTGTTGTGGCCCAATATAAGCCAAGTCATATGATCATTATTTATTCATTTGCTCATCGATAATTCACACGTTGCTGATGTATTTCATTTAGTATATTGGTATTATATTTTGGTATTTATTTTGGTCTTTTACTATTGCTGCCTGCACTTTGTTGCAGTGTGTTGATATTTACCTGATTCCTGCCAACTATACTGTATACCTCTCACTCTTTCGCTCTGTGTGTGTGTGTGTGTGTGTGTGTGTGTGTGTGTGTGTGGGTGCTTATGTGAGTTGCATATTGCAGCGCTTGCCAAAGGCGCATCAGCTGTTCCGTGTGTTGCTGCCATCGCCTTTGGCAACAACATCACCATCAGCATCAACGTCAACGTCAACGTCAGCGTCAGCGTCAACGTCAGCGTCAGCGTTAGCGTTAGCGTCAGCATCAGCATCAACATCAGCTTCAGCGTCGGCCTCGCATGTTTACAACATTTTTGCAACGGCCCCAAGGGGAGGCAGGGTAGGGGTAAGCTACATAGTTTAGGCTATGGCAAGAGCAGCAGTTGAGTAAAGAGACACAAGCAGCAAGTAGGAAGAACATTTCAGAATTTCGGGTGTCTCATGCATTCGTTGAGGCTGCCAAAAAAATAAAAAATAAAAAAAAACCAGCAAAAAAATGGGAAATAAAAAAAAAAATTCTTTGTGCGCTGCTGCTGCGGCTGCTGGCGCTTTGCTACTGGCGGCGGCTGGTTGCTGCCTTCTTTTAACTTTTTGCGGCTGCTTTCTGGGCATGCGACTCACACACACACACACACACACACATACACACATACAAAGACTCACACATACACACATTGAAAGCGTTCTTTGAGTCTTTAATTTCAATCTTATAAATAATTCGCATAGCTCGACTGCGACGAGTTTCACAGCGCGCTTTATGGATTTTCTTAGGCTCTCACACTCTGGCAAGAAAATACTCACACACACACACACACATACAAACATAAACATATAGGCACACGGCTAAACACGCATACACACATATAAACAGACACACACACACACACTTACAGACACAAACACCGTACGCACACACACGTTTTGGCTTTTTACGCGCATTGATTTTCTCCTATTTCCTTTTACATTTTCTATGTTGTTGTGTTTTATGTTTGTTGTTGTATTTGTTGTTTTGTTTTTCCTTTTTTTTGTATTATTATTCGCTTTACCGTTGTTGTTCGTTTTAGGACATTTCAAGGCTCCGCCTCAACTTACATCTCACGTAAATGTTTAACTTTGACACCGAATTTTGCACGCGAACACTAAAAATACTTTAAGCAACAAACAAACAAAACAAATAAAAGCTACACACACACACACACACACATACACATACATGAGTCAGAGAGAGAGAGATAGAGAGAGGGAGAGTGAGAATAAGGTAGACATTAAACGTAAAACAAAACAAAAAAAAAAGAAAAACAAAAAATTTTTGCCTGCACGTTCCACACAGACAACAACGCACATTGCCGACAGCAGGATGAGAGAATGAAGGATAGATGAATAGGTGTACAAACAGTATGAAGTGAAAGGAAAGGTCAACACGAGTATGTTAATGCGTTTACTACTAATGCAACAGCAACAATAATACAAACTAATAAAAACAGCAAGCAGACAAAATTTTTTTTGTTGATTTTAATTTGTTTTTATTTTTTTATATACTTTTTACTATTGTTGATGTTATTGTTGTTGATGTTGTTGTTGATGTTGTTGTTGGTTCTGCTACTGCTGCTGCTGCTGCTGCTGCTGCTGCTGGTACTGGTGCTGTTAACTTAGCGCCCACAACGAACCGAGCTGTTTGCGAGCAAAGAAACAAATGTTGCGTCGCCAGCGACCGCAGCGTCGCGTTTGCAAATGTCAACTAAAAATGGCGTTTGGGGCTGCCGCAGTCAATAGGCAACTGCAACATAAATTTGTTGTAATGAGCGTGCATCGAACATGACTGGCTGCAACATGTTGCGCACAAACATTCCTTGATTTCTATATACATTTCTGGCAAATTTCCTACAAATTTCTATTTCTACTTAATATTTAATTATTTATTTGTATAAAGTAAATTTAATTAATTTTTTTTATAATTAATTTAATTTAATGTACGCTGCGTGACACGAACTCATTTCAAGCTCAAACGCAACGTGTTGCAACAAAGCACACTCAAAAGCTTTATGCGACACATAAAGCTCTTAGAATCATCATAAATTACGACAGCTTTGGGACTAGAAATTGGCTAGAAAGCTCATCTATTGAAAGCTTTGAAAGGACAGGTACAAAGTCAATATGTATAAGCTCCTTGCAAACATTTAGTTGTCCTCTTCTTTGTATATTTTCTATTAAAATGGGTCTATTCCAGTGTCTAAAACTAAAATCATATTACCATGTTGCCATATAAATTATCATTATTGTTACTCATTTTCTTATTTAACTATAAAAAGCTGAAATAAAATGTATATAAGTCTTATAATTTGACTGATTCAATGAATGTACTTTGACAATAAATAATATTTGTACGAATTCCATTCTATTTTATTCTACTACCTTTTGGGTAATACGTATCTAAAATACTGCTAAATTACTAGGTGAACAGAAATGGTATATAGGTTAAACTGTTAAATGTTGCATACTCTTAGTTGCTTGACTAAAGCTGTTGATAACATTAACAGCTACAGCTACTGTTAGCAACAACTGCAACTACTGCCCACTTACAAATATAAATTGCATACTTTCAGGAGGCAGCAAAAAACACAATAACAGCATGCTGTCTTATGAATTCTGTTCGCCTGATACTTTAGCAGCAGTGTGGAAGGCAAATTCTAAAATAATATGAGGCAACTACCACCACCCCCATAAGAAAATTGTGGCAGAAGAAGATGAACGAAAACAAACAATAAAACGCGCAAACAAAAGAAAATGAAAGAAAAAATTAATAACACTTAATATAAAACACATTTAAGTAAATATTTTAAACATATAAATGCAACTTAATATTTATTTGTATATATTATGTATATATGTAAACATGTATATATGTATACTAATTGCCTATATATACAGTTTAGTATGTATCTTTGCT
>JBAMBS010000963.1:67500-160000 GCA_037044455.1 Zygothrica quintamaculata | reverse complement strand
ATAATTGTGGTTTATATTTATATATAGATATATAGATATATATGCATGTATGTATCTGTAAGTGTATATATATATATATATACCTGTGTGTGTTTGTGTGTGTGTGTTGAAAGAGTTGTTCAGTAAGTTGGTCCAAATTGATATTCCTTTTGTATGCTACAAAGCTAAACAATCGATAGCTTGCTAGATTCTGTTATCCTATATATATATATATATATATATATATATATATATATATATATATATATATATATATTAATAAAGATATTTATATCATTTTCTCTGTAATACTTTGCACTGTTTTTCTAGGTTGATTTGCAACAACAATTTTAATATAGTTTTTCGCTTCTTACTGCATTTTCTTTAGTTTTTCACTTTACTTTTGCATGTTTTCATTTAAAGGGGATAGGATTTACAGGAAAAGCGTGTTTCTCATTATATGTTTTTTTCATTAATTGACTGCCAAAAATGTTGATTAATTGTTTAAATTGTACATCAAAAAGCATTTCTCTTTAGTTTTAATTTTTGTCTTACAAACTAGACTAAATACATTTTATGATTAAAATTTATATATATATATATATATACACATCTGTATATATATATATATATATAAATTGTTGATTTTTTTTAATTTTATTTTTTTTTTGTTATTTAAATTGTTTTTTTTTATACATTTGTAAAACACCTAGAACTTTTGTTGTTGCAACTTTTATTTAGTACTCTTTAAGGATAAATATTTGTATAATCATAGTTTTTTTTTGTTTTTTTTTTGTTTTTGATTTTTATTTTTGGTTTTTCATTTTGGTTGTTGGAAAAAGGTTTGTAAATTCAAGTATTAGTCTTTATGTTTATCATTAAACAAGGGAATTTGCGGCTTAAACTAAAGAGCATAACAAACTAAAAAGAGAAAGACAAAATAAATGATAAGAAAGTAAAACAAAATTGAAATTGTCACACAATTGTCAACTATTGGGTACAGTTTCTTAGCAATAGCTGTCAATAGCTGCACCAATACATAAGAAAAATAGATTGTGTTTTGGTATTGGTATTGGTGTTTCTGTATACGAGAGTAGTTTGTACAGATGTGTATGCGTGTATGTGTGTGTGTGTGTGTGTGTGTGTGTGTGTGTGACATGAATTGGGTACAATTTAAGTATACTATTAGTAGAAGATCTTAAGTCTTAACAAGATATAGCTAATAGATTTGATATATATATATATATATATATATATGATTAGTTGGTTTAGTACGAATGTTTGTAACATTCTTTGGTGTTACAAGACTAACTACGTTGACACACACATACATACATACATACAAAAAAAAAAGGAACAAACACACAAACAACATGGACATCGATATTGAGTAAACTTTCTTTCTCTCTCTCAACTCTCTTTAACTGATGTGCTTTGTTGCAATGTTTGTTTAATTTGTTTAAGTTATTTCTTTAATTAATTTCTTTAATTTTTATATATATATATTTTTTTTTTCATTTTTAGGATTTCAACAACAATACAACAACAACCACAATAGCAGCAACAATGACAATGACGACGAATATGATTAACAAAAAAAAAAAAATAAAAAAATACCAAAAAACAATTTCAAAAAAATTTAACTTTCTTCTGCAATAACAATCAACAGACACACATATATATATATATATATATTTCTTCTATATATACTATATTCATATTACTAATTTATATTTGCATTTAGCTAGACATTTATATATATATATATATATATATATATATATTATATTTCCACAGCTTTATACTAACAATTTTTTTTTGTATTTTTGTTAAATGTTTGGTTAGATTTTTGATTTTTTTTTTTTTGTAATCTTCTAAATGTTTTTTACATTTTTTTTATTATGCAACATTGCAAATGTCTTGGAAAATTGACTGAAAACAATTGTAGAATTTTCCTTTTGCTTATAAATGTTTGCGTGTGTGTGTGTGTTGATATTATTGTTGTTGTTGCTGTTGTTGTGTCTTGCCTGCCAAGTACCTGCTTGGTTGCTCGTCTTAATTTTTTTTATAAGAAATTTCTTTCTATTTATTTCACATATATATATTTCATGTTTCATATATATCTATATATATATATATATATTTATAATTTAGCAACTTGCTGTAACTAGTTTCCATTTTTGTGTATAATCGCAGCTATACTTGCCACTCTGTGGCGCTGGCGCTAAAAAATATGCAATACTTTTATTTCACTTATTTCACATCTACAATTGTACATGTATGTGTGTGTGTGTGTGTGTGTGTGCGTGTTTAATACATTTAATATATAATTACATACAGGAATTTACATTGATATTTATTTATTATTTTTATTATTTTGTAACTATTTTTGGACTTTATTTGCCCATTTTCAATTCTTCTTTTTTTTTCAATTCAATTCATCAATTCATCAATTTTCAGTTTTCAGTTATTCATTTGTTTTTTTTTTTAAATATATATTCATTTTCTAATGTTATCTTTTAGTTTTCATTCAACTAAGATATGTTTTAACTTCACTGTTTGAGCTGAAGTTCAATTAGTTTTATAGCTGCCCTTTTTTAGTATAATCATATATCCTTTGTATGGGGATTCGCTCCTCAATTGCACACTTACCGTAATCTTATCTTACTCATTATCTATATATTTGTTTATATCGTTTTGTGCCTGAAAAATGCATTGTTTCTTTAATCGATTGATATATTATTGAAAGTGAAATAAAACTTTTAAATCTGCAGAAATAAACATAATATTTTTGGTTGAATTGCTTGGGGATTGGGTAGATCCTTTGGTGGGTTTGTGTAGAAAGGATAAACTTTTGTGTTTGTATAAAATATTTTGGAAAAAATGAAGGCTAAATAAATGTCCTTGTTGGTAATGTTATCAAAATCATTTATACTATTGTTTCACACTCTTTTTTAATTGAAAGAAACAAAAATCTTTTGTTTAAATTGAATCAATTTCAAATTAAACTAAATTCAAATAAGTTGCAAATGCTGTTAAAAATATATATATATTAAAAATTATATATATTTATAACACAATATATACAAAAGCTGCTAATATCCTTGTGCAAATATTGGAAGTCAAGTTAAAAATAAGCCTTAAGGATATTAGTGTATCCTTTTACAGGAGCAGCAGCTGCACAATTGTTTTGCCATGGCAAATGTTGTCACAGCACTGGGACACGTTTCGATTGCTATGGTAAACATGTTGTTGTGGTAAATATGAATGCCAAACGTTGCATGGTAGGTGTGGCATTGCGTGTGGCAAGTGGGAAAGTGCGGGCGTTTAATTGTCTGCCACAAGCAGGAACAGTAGCTGGCCAAATCGAATTCGTCCACACGTTGACTTTCAATAACCTTCAATACAATACATCAATGTGGCAGTTGCAGCAATCGCTGCATGAAATACACTCTTCTCACAATATACACCCCACACGGATGCTGTGCTACATGCTACATGCCACTCCACATCACTCCACAGCCCACATAAAAGCCAAAAAAAAAAACAACCGCCAACACGCAAATGAAATTAGGCGGACATGACCAAGTGCCTGCGTATACGTTGACTGTGTGGCTGTTTGTGTGGCTATGTGTGTGTGTGTGTTGCGGGTAACATCAGCAACAGCAACTTGCAGCGTGATTGCATTTGTGTGATTGCATTTGTGTGTGTGTGTGTGTGTGTGTGTGTGTGTCAGCTTGCTGTTGAATTGACGTCGCGTATGCAAAATGCAAAAATTTGTTTTGCGTAATTTAACGCGAGCGAAAATTCAAATTCAAACTCGCTCAACGCTTCGTTGGGCCCAAGTGGCAGTGTACCCATAGCCAAAGCCAGTGATGCAGTGCCACCAGAGATGCAATGATGGCATGCAACCCATAATTAGCGACATGTTCTCCAACAGTCAGCCTTCACTTGCCCACAGGCAATGCAAGCGAATGAGAATCTGAATGAGAATGAGAATGAGCATATGAATGGCTCTGAGGCTGACGCTGAGGTCTGGGGGAGGAGGGGCAATTGAATGCATAAATCGAGAGTGCGTATCCTTTGGCTAATCAGTTTCACTAATGCACCAATGTAGTAGCCTGGATGGCCTATGGCATGCCACATGTGGCATGTACCAAATAGCATATATAGCATGTAGCAGCTGGCCAATGGAAGCCAAACAAAAGATGCAACTCATTGCATATTAGCCCAAAGGTGTTTCCAGTTTGTTTAACTAAAAAAAAATCACTGACAAGCATGAATCTTATCCTTGTTACGGTTAAACGTATGACAGGATAAACACTGGCAATTTTAATTTATATTAAACAAGGATGACAAGGATATGCCAAGCAATAGAAATAAAAAATAAATAAAATAAATGCCAATAAAAATAATTATTGTATATAATATATATAATAATAATAATAATAATAATAATAATTATAATAATAATAATAAAAATAATAATTATAATAATAATAATAATGATAATAATTATAATAATAATAATTAGAATAATAATAATTAATTATCAATTAAAAGTATATCGATTTATTATGTGAGTTTGTGTTGAATTGATTTAAATTAAATTCTATTTATGCATGAAACAAAGAAACAAAAAAAAAATAATAATAATAATAATAATAATAAGAAGAAGATAAACACATCTAACTAACGTTCGAGTGTGAACGACTATCGTATACCCTGTACTATGAAGCACTGTAGAAATTTTAATAGAAACAATTGAAATTGTTTCAAAAGAAATGCAAAACTTTTGTAGTATTTTAGAGACATATATAAAACTTTGTATATATCGAAATCGCGTCAGATATATGATATATATGTATATATATATAATTATATATGATATTAGTTTGTTATGCATTTGGTACAGGGTATACGCTGGTGAAATGATTAACTAATCTATATAATTGTATAAAAAAAAAAGTTTTATAATTTGTTTAGAAACTAAGGAGCGTGTGTTTTTGACTATCGATAAACGATAGTTTATATTATGCTTATCGATCATATTGTTTAATTTTATTATTTTTTGTTTTTTTTTTGTTGTTTTCTATTTTCTTTTTTTCTGTTTCCTATTTTCTGTTTTCTGTTTTGCATACGGTCTACACATTCTCCGGTTCAGGCAATTTACGCTCACAGCAATGACAGACGAGCGCATTGAGACGCTGACCAATGGCTGACCATACGGTCATCGACATGGACGATACCTCACAGCTGGAGGTATCCTGTTGTTGGTGTGCATCATCTTCGCTGCTGCCATCAACATCATCGCTTTCATTGATAATAACCTCTTCGTTATCATCGCGTGCTGTTATAAATGCCGCCTGATTACAGAGCGAATTATTGGTGTTTGTCGTATCGGAGCTCCCCTGTTGTCAAATCTTTGGTACTGCCTCCAATGAGGAGGCACTAGTCATGCCCAATTCACAGCTTAAGCTTGGTGGCATTAATGTTGGTTGTTCGTGGCCGCCAGTGCCAACAGTTGCTGCACTACCATCTTCAGTGCTACCAATCCGTATCCTAATTCCGGATAAATCACCGCCAACAATGCCGCTGCTGCTGTGCAATGTATTGTTACTGTTGTTGCTTATGTTGTGTTCATCATGTCGTGATGATTTGCGGCTGCTACTGTCACCAGATGAATATCTAGTAGTTGGATGACGGGTACATGGCACATCCAAGCTATATGCACGATGCCTGCCCCCAGCTGCTACAGCAGCGCCCACAGTGACGCCAATCTGACCGCCAGGTGAGGGCAAGCTATTCGATATGGTGCAACAGGTGGATGTGGGCGGTTTATTGCCATCTCCGTGGCCAATGTTATCGCCTTGACCGGTATTGTTGCCGCCGCTACCATTGGTGTTGGCATTGTTGTTGCCACGTACAGCGCAGGGACTGCTGCGTGTGCTGCCAAAACGCTTGTTGCCTTTGTCAAAGCTGAAGCTAAAGTAGTCTGAAAATTGGCGTAAACGTGACTTCCATGAGCTGCTGCTGCTACTGCCGCTTGGCTGCTGATGTTGATGCTGATGTTGATGCTGTGGTAGCTGCTGTGGTAGCTGCTGTTGTTGCTGCTGTGGTTGTTGCGGTACACCAGCAATGGTTACATAGCCTGCAGCTTTGCTGCTGCTGTTGCTGCTGCGAGCACTACCATTGCTGTTGGCCTGCGTTTGCTGTAGCGCTGGCGATATGTTGCCATTAGAAGTGGCAGCAGCAACAGTTGCTACTGTTGCAGCACCAATCGCTGTACCCGATAATCTATCTGCATCTGTTAGAGCTTGCTGCTGATGCTGCTGCTGTTGCTGTTTCTGTTGTTGTTGATGCTGCTGTTGCTGCTGCTGCTGTTGCTGCAGCAACATTTGTCCACTGGGCAGCTGACAAAGCGGTTGCTGTACAACCGGTTGGATTTGGCTATGGCTTCCATTGCTGGTGCTGGTGTTCATATTGAGGTCCTCACCAGCAGTAACATTACCTGTGCCACCGACTGCCGACTGACCTGTCTGTGCCGCAACATCCAAGCTGCGATTGTGACGCCCATAGAAGACGTTGCTATCGGAAATAACCTGCGGCAGACCATCCGATAAGCGACGATTGTTGGTACTGTACTGATCCAGGCTGACTGCTCGATTGCTGCCAAAGTGACAGCGATTTGTATGGTAACCATGTATGTTGCCATATGAGTTGCGTATGCGTTGACCGCTGCTGCACAGTTCACCGATCATCGATGGTCGCTTTTCACGTGAGGATTTCCGTGAAGTTGAGTGCGATGATTTGCTGCGATTGCTGCAACCTTCTGTATCCACCTTGAATTTTGATGTCATTTCAGCGACCTTTAAAGGTTAAACATTATAAACATATATAGATTGATTAATTGATTGATTGTTAGATGATTTAACTTACATCCACCTCGGTAGCGGTTTCAGAGTCACCACTCTCACTGCCCTCGGGCAAATCGTGCAGCTCAGCGGCCATGCCACCCGGTTCATCCACAGAGGTACGTGATGCGGATTTCTGTGATGGTATGCTGCGTCGTGATTTAACGCTTATGGCGGAACCGGAACGTGGCATTTGTGGTGAATTACTGCCAGTGTTGGCGTTACCACCACCACCACCACCACCGCCACTGCCAACTGTTCCACCGCCACCAGCAATAGTGCCACCACTTGCCGATGTACCGCCACCTTGTGTCTGCGTTTGCCCCTTACTCTCCGCTCCCAATTTATCGCTAGCATTGCCCGAAGAACTCACCATTGCTGCATTTGAATCCATGTTGCCACTGTTGCTATCCGATGTGGCTGATGTGTTGCTATCTGCCACGGATTTCCGTGACTTTGTCTGTGCATCATTCAGACGTCTAAAAATCCACACATAGCACACATTAACCTCAACTCTATCAATCCTATTTCTATACACTAAATTATTCATATCTACCTGTAGTACTCCAGTGCAATACGCACAGGTATTATAATCAGATCAGTTAGCTCTGGCACCAGTTCACCCAATGCCTCAAACAATGGCAACAGCACCAAACCAATGAAACGCACCTGAGAGCCTGGCTTGCTCACCTTATCCGGATCCATAAATGGTGTCACTGGCAAACCCTCCGATTTCTCAGCAGCGCTCTGTGCAAAGAACTCTTGCAGTAGACGATCCAGCCAGGGTTCAGCCACATCCATGGGTCTGGCCTCATTGGATATATCTGCTACCTTGATGAGTATCATGCAGAGCTTTCATCATATGCAAATAAACCACAATTTTAGTTAACAATTTCATATAATTTGCATTTGCATTTGCATTTGCATTTGCATTTCATATTCATCATTTACCAGATTAATGTGACCGCGATTACTGTAATCGAAAATGGGCGTAACCTCAATGAATTGCGTTAGTATCTCATTGTGACGTGCCATGTCTGTGGCCAGGATGCAGCGTATAATGCCTTCCCTTATGGTGCTGTGAATGAATATAGAAAGTTTTGGCAACATTTTAACAATATTCAGCATGCTTTCCATCGGTTAAATCGGTTAGGTGACACATTTCTTTATCAATTAAAGGATCAAATTTGTAAAAGATTAAATATATATATAAAAATTGTCTATATATACAGAAGCTTAATTGAAACGGTTAAACCGGTTGAATCGGTTATTGAGTAAAACATTTCTTTCATCAATATAAAATTCAAGAACATTTTATTTCTGTAGTATATGTACTTTTCTTTGAACCGGTTGAATCGGTTATTTATTGATACACCTGGAATTTACTAAGGATGTGGTAATTTGTGTATATATAGAAAATTTTGGTAAAGTTTCAATAATATTCATTAGTTTGCTATGAACCGGTTGAATCGGTTATTTATTGAAAAATTTCGTTGAATGTGGTTTCGTGAGTTAATATAAAAATTGCTGAAAATTTCAGTTATATTCATTAAATTTCTTTGAACCGGTTGAATCGGTTATTTATAGATACACCTGGAATTTTCTAAGATAAATGATGTCAGCAAATATAGAAAATTGGCGAAACCTTCAACAATATTTAACATTTTGTAAGTCATTAAACAAAAGTATTCGAATCGGTTGGAAACGGTTATTATATTCAAAATAATTTCTAATGATATATAAATGCTTAAGATCCTTAACAAAATTGTATTGCATTGTGGTGATACGATATTAATATAAAATATATTTTCAGCACTCTGAAAATTAAAACGGTTTTGAAACGGTTTTAAATCGGTTCAATTGATTTTTGTACAAAAATAACTGAAACATAAATAACTCAAGTGTTTTCATCTAATTTGACATAATTTGTTAAATTCTTTAAATTTATTTTAGAATAATTTATTTTTTTGAAATAAGGTTCAAAATGAATTTCAAATCCGATATGAAACGGTTATAGAACTGCTTATGATCTAATATAACTGAAACATGTTTGAATTTATCTGTGAAATGCATTGTGATGGCAATCGCAAACCACAAAACTAAGCCTCAGATGATGTTTACAATGGCATGTACTATAGGAGTGTCCAAAGTCAAAATGAGAAGACTGAACGACTAGAAAAATACCCTATAATGAAGGTTATAATGAAGTCATGTTAAGTCAGTATTAGCTTAATGAATATTGTAATTGTTAAACAAATTGATTGTGAAATTTATTTATAACATTAATATATTTGATACTTGTTCACAGGCATTGATAGAACTGTATAACAGATATATATATATATAAATATATATATATATATATAAAGTGAGTGTAATTGCTTGCCACACACTCAATATATAAGTGTCTGAAAAATCTGAAATCTGGGTGTTGTAGTGTTGACATATTGCGTATACGCCACGTATTTTACGTATTGTTTTTTCGCTGTTTAAGTTTCATGTGCTACTTGAGTTGTTTGTCAACTGAACGGAGTTTCAGAAATCAACACAGAAACAGAGGTAGACAGAGAGAGACCGAAATTGACGAAGATAGGATAAAATGTTGAGAGAGAGGAAGAAAGAGAGAGAGAGAGAGGTAGGATAAACAGTGTATGTGCTGCATAAAAATAATATTGCATTTCGCTTTTTTTTTTCGTTTTTATATCAAAGAAAATGGAAAATTGTGAAAATGTCGCGCCATATACAGCTAGAAAATTGAATTTTTCATGTCAAGTAGCGTTCACACTGCACAGACAGCAGTCAACAGCTGAAGTTGCAGCCCAAACACACACACACACACAGTGGTACTTCAACACCTGCCACATTTATTAAACAGCTACAAAATGGAGTAAAATGTTTGGAGCGCTTGACTTGAGCCTGTCAATTGTAAGTTTTCTTTCCTTTCTTAGGTTATTCTTTTTATAAAAATTTTCTCTCTTTTTTTTAATTTCAATTTTAATTATACTTTGATGTACTGTTAGTCAATAAATACCATATCGAAGTAAAGTTATATTAAAAAATTAAAATTATAAAAATAATATTATATATTTTATCCGTCAGTTATCTATTTTGTAGTTCATCGCATAATTTGTTCTACTCTAAATTATTATTATTATTAATTTTAATATATTCTTTTTAGCCCCTTTGCCTTTTTGTAAAAAAGAAGCAAAGCGGAGCTATTGGAAATGTGCAAAATCCAAAAGTATGTAAGACATAGAAATAATCATCGGAGACCCCATAAAGTATATATATTCTGAATCAGGACGACAAGACGAGTTGATCTAGCCCTGTCCGTCCGTCCGTATGAACGCCTGATTCTCAGAGACTATAAGAGCTAGAGCAACCAAACTTAAAATCTAGATTCGTTATGTTCGTAGGTTATACGAATTTGTTTTTGAATTTTCAATTTCTTCCCCTGACCCCCGCAATTTGAAAAAATCGATTATAAGGTACAATTTTTAACCGATCAAATTTCTTTTCGTACACAGATAAAGTAGACCATTGTTCATCTGTATTGTAAATTTCGTTAAATTGAACAATAAACACGGAAGTTATACAACATTAAGTACCGCGCTATAGAGCGTGGGGGGCTAAAAGGCGCGCGCAATGGCCAAGTACGTGCAGAACTGTGTGTATGTATGAGTATGTGTGTTTATGGCTTTATATGTAGGCAAAGGGGCTCTCGTAATCGGGTACACTCGACTCCAGACTTCTTACTTGTTTTTTATTAGGCAACATCAAAAGATTTTCCATTAGATTTTCCTTTGCATTTATATAAAGGGTTTATTGTGTCAGTGTTTGAGTTACGGAATTTCAGATTAAATATAATAAGCTGCTTGTATAATCGGTTATATAATCGATGCATCCATTTAAATGTCATCTTATGTGTGCACACACAGAAACAGAAATACACACATGCACACACGCACACCCATACACACATGCACACATACATTCAGATGAACACTTAATTAGCACCTAAGCTGCTCTATTATGATACTTAACTCTATTCAAATGAAGGTGAACATTGAGTGTTCGTTATGTGTATGTGTGTGGGCGTATGTATATGCATGTGTGTGTGTGTGTATTTGGGTGGTAAGTAAAACACCAAAGGTAAAGTGCATTGCGGGCAAACGCTGAATCCCTAGGAGCAAACGTTGACTTGTCATTGAAATTGGGGTATTAATTAATGTCGACTAGGAAACATTTGAAAGAGCAAAGGTGATTGTGAAATATGAAAGGATTTAACACACAGATTTCTATGGCAATAAGTAGTTTGTGTGCGTGCGAGCGCACAAATGTATGCAACAGTTTTGTTTGCCTTTTAGGTTTTCTTTTTCTTTTTTTGCGCTTTTTAAAATTTTAATTGAAATGCTGCAAACGAGCAGCTAAAGTAATTGCAGGCAAAATATTGCATTAAGAGATTCCATTTAATGCTGCAACAGTATCAACACCAGCAACAGAAACAGCATGTCTCAATTTGCAACAAATTGACGCATGTGGCATGCTCTTCTGTTGCCATAGCAACAGTTTATAACCACTCAGCCACTAAGGGAAATCTCTATATTTATACATTGTCATTTCATATGCGGCTGCTTCTATATATATATATATTTTTACGCATTTATAAATGTATTATTGAATCAATTGCTGCATGTTTACACAAGAAATATATCATATATATATATGTATATATATACATTTGTATATATAGACAGCTATCTGCATCAATTTTATATTTTTGTTTTGACATTTTTATTCCAGGAATTCAAATTAAGCGAAATATGATGAATCTCTTAACAAAACGGGGAACATTTTTAATTATCAATTATAAAATGTATAAATATGTGTATATATTATACAATCGATAAGTAAATCTTATATATATTAATTTTGCTTATGTTCAAGTTAAAACTGATTGGAATTCTCGGCATTTAAATACTCATAAAATATGCTCACACTTCAGCCCCCTATAGCTATGCAGCCTTAGCCCTAACATAAAATGCAGAGATTCACAGAGTTAAAGATATAAAAAGACAACAAACATAGCTCATATACATAGGACACACACACACACACATACACACACACAAATACACACACATACAGCTACATATATATTTTGAGTTGTAAAGAAATTGCTGCAAATATTAAATAGAAATTAAACAACAATTCATTGCAGTGGGAGAAGGATAAGGAAAGATTCAATCAGATCGTTGCTTATAAATTAGGATAAAGGTTTACCTTAAGTCAGGTATACCTTGATTTTAATAATGTAATACTATATTGCATTATATATAACAATATAATGTATGAATGTGCATTTGGAAGCAGTACCTTATACAATTAAGCTGATTATTCTTTTGGGTAAATGAAATTAAATGAATTTTCAGCCTACAATAAATTATGTTGAATGTTGCATAACAAATAAACAAAGAAACAAATTAAGAAACATACACAACGGAAACAGCAACAATGAATGTAACAAATTTATAGAGAATTTGTTTATAAAAAATTTTATTTAACAAATATAAACATTAAATGCAAATTGAATGGAAATTGCTGTTTCTATTGAAATTGCAGCAAATGCTTTATGTGTATTTAAAGTTATTAATGGATTTTGTTTATTTATTTAATTATTTACATATATATAAATATATATATTTGTTAATTTATTATTTTTCTTTATTTATTATATTCATGTTGATAATGCCTTATTTACTGCAAATTATCTGCCACAATTTTTGGCATTATATTTCAGAATGAGAGCACTAACCGTTTGTTAACATTAGATTTGTTTTGGTGATTATTAACTTAACACAACATCATCAACTATATATGTGTATTTGAGTGTGTATATTTGAGAGTGTGTGTATGTGTGTGTGTGTGTGTGTGTGTGTGTATGTGCAATAATGATCAATTTACATATATAGATTTGATTTGGATTCTGTTTTGCTGTACTACAGCTTAGTTTCTAAGCCTCAGCAACTAGTTGCTTTTCGTATAGACCGTTTAGACAACTTTAAGCAGCTTAATGCTTAAAGCTCATAGCCTAAATATTGCTTATATAGTTAGTTATATTATAGTGCAATTGAGTTTCATATCAATTAAGTTTAGAGTAAAAGAAAAGAAAAACTCAAAAATTGAAGTGGAAAATTTTTTGGTTGCTTAGCGTTAAGTTTGGCTTTCAATTTGATTAAGTTGTTTGAGGGTCGGTCATTGAATGGGTGGCAAAGTGTGTGGTGGGGTTTTTGTGAGTTTTTGGGGGTTTTTTTTTGTGCAAAGAGAGGATTAGTATGATTAAGACGTGTAGCTAATTTCGTTTAACATGGCGTATAAGTAATGATTAATTGATTACACGTGGGCTAAGCACTGAAGCCAGAAGCAAATTCATTTGTTCTCTACCTCGCTCATTCTTTACCGCTCTCTCTCTCACTCTCACTCGCTCTCGCTCACTCTCACTCTCACTCTTTCTTTGTCTTTCTAGCTATCTCATTCTGTTTGTTTTTGTTCTTGTTTTGGTGTTTTATTTAATTGCAAATTACTTTCGCCTCTTGCGGCTGGCTGTTGTCATTGTTGTTGTTGCTGTTGCTGCTGCTGCTGCTGCTGTTGTTGTTGCTGTTGTTGTTGCTGTTGCCTAATCACTTGTGCCAATGCTTAATTAAATTCAAACTTGAAAATTCCTACCATTCTCCATACAAATTATACAACCTCACTCACTCTGCCTCTCTCTCTTTCTCTCTCTCTCTCTGTCTGTCTGTCTCTCGTTCCGTCACTGTCTTTGTCTTTACTCGTCTCGCTTAGAGCAATCATCAATCTCCTCACACCCTCCTTTCGGTTACCTAACTGCCGAGTGCTATCAGTGTTTAGCTTTAACGTTAGCACCAATGTCAGAGCTTATCAGCGGCTCTAGGGAAAGCTGCTTATCACTTCACCCAATTGATTCAGTCGCTCGGTCAGCTGCTCAGCTGCTGCTGCTGGTGCTTTTGCTGCTGATGTTGCTGGTGTGTTGAATGATCTCAATGCTTTGTTTTAGTAGATTTTTATAGACGAACACGTTCGGTATGTGCCTGATGCAGCAACACTTGTTGCCATTGTTGCTGTTGCCATTATTGCTGTTGTGCATCTGTGATGTATTTGGTGCCAGCTTGGGTAATGCTGGCTTGGATTGCAATGATGCACACTTGGCCAATGATGCGATGGATGCAATGGATCTAACCAAATCACCATGTGATAACTTTCATGAATATGCCTGTGGCAATTGGCATACCTCATATATGTTGCGTACTCTTGGGGCACATGATATGCGTACAAAGTTGAGCGCTGCCAATAAGCATATGTTGGTGCGACACTTTGAGGCAATACCACAACAGCAACAGCAGCAGCAAAAGCAACAGCAACTGTTATCATTTTATAGCAGCTGCATGGATGATCGCCAATCATTGCATGTCTATATGGATGCAGTACAGCGTATACTACCCGATTGGCCGCTGCTCAATAATGCCACAAGCTTTAACTGGCCACGTGGTAATGCTGCAGTGCGTCGCTTTGGTGCACAGGGTTTGTGGCGCCTTGTCGTACGGCCCAATTGGCAGGAAGCAGAGCAACCCATATTCTATATACTGCCGCCAACATTCGAACTGCTGGGCAAGTCCGATGAGAGCGAGTTCCTCTATGGACGCTATCTGAAGTATTTGCTATTGGAACTGGGTCTACGTGTGCGCCGAGCTGTTGCTTTGGCCATCAAATTGGTTGACTTTGAGCGTCAGCTGAGGGAGCTGCAAACGTCCACAGTAGAGGATAGTGCACAGGCATGGGTGTTGCATGCGCCGCAGACATTGCAGCAGCTCGCGCTGCAGTTGCCGCAGTTGCATTTGTTAGAGTACTTTGAGACACTGTTGGGTAAGGACTATACGCCAGACTTGCTGCTGGTGGCTGATACTGAATACTTGCAACGCTTGCAGCAGCTGCTTAAGGAGAAAACTTCTGCCGTAGATACATTGATCATGTCCAGTTGGTTGCTCATGCAGCTGCCGGCACACTTTGAGCTGCATCTGTATGAGGAGACAACGATCGCCTCAAAACGAGATCATTGCCTCAAGCAGCTGAGTCGCCTAATGCCCAGACAATTGTCGCAATTGCAGCTACGTCTGTTGCATGGCAACGATGCAGCTGCTGCTGCCTATCACAATCGTGCACATCATCAGCTGCATCAGCTCTTTGCTGCAATGAAGCAGCAATTTGAGCTACTTCTAAATAACACACACATATTCGAGAATGATACGACTACACAGTTGCGCACAGTGCAGAAGCTGCGTGCCATGCGCCTGTTGCTGCCACCACAGCAGCTTGTGGAGGAGCAAGATGGGGAGCAGGATGCAGTGCAGCCAGTTGGTTATGATGCAAATGTGTTGAGTTTGTCGCTAAAGCAATCATTGCGTAAATTCCACCAGGCCTTGAGCTGCCTGCAGCTGCCATGTGAAACGCTGTGGAATGGTGAAGCCTTGGGACCACTTGATGTTAATGTATACTACAGACTTAAGCTGAATGCTATAGAACTACCATTAGGTTTGATGCGACCACCGCTGCTGCAAGGCAACAATTGCCGTGCTGCAAATGGAACTACCCCATTGGCTGAGACGGCACTGCTGGAGGCACAGCTACTGGGCGGACTTGGCTATATGCTTGGCCATGAGTTGATCCATGGCTTTGACTATGATGGCATAAACTACGATGCCGCTGGCCGTGCCACAGGCGGCCAGTGGCCACCACGTGCCATCATACATTTTGGTACTCAGGCCAAGTGCTATTTGGACTCCAGATATAGCAATGCCTCACTTACCATCAATGAGAATATTGCTGATAGCGAGGGATTGCGTGTGGCCTTTGAGGTATTTCGCCAGAAGCTGCAACAGCAACAACAACAGCAACAGCAGCAGCAGCAAAATGAAAACGAAAAGAATCAAGATTCTCAACAAAAATTGTCGTATAATGCATCATTGCGTAACTTCTTTGTGGCATTTGCACAGAATTGGTGTGGATATATGAGTGCAATAACAACATATACAAGCAGCAGTAGCAGCAGCATACTACAGCAACATGCAACACATCGTGAACGGGTCAATAATGTTTTGGGCAATTTTCCTGAATTTGCTGAAGTCTTCGAGTGTAAAGCCAATAGCCTTATGCATCCTTCACACAAGTGTCGCATCTGGTGAGGCATACACATACACCTCGGGGCAGTGTTGCACTCAACTTCACATTGTATAAATGCATATGTATGTGTACATGTTTGTATACAGCAATAAAGTAGAAAAAAAAACAAAAACATTAACTGAAACTGAATTGAATCTCAGTGCTTGTAGTGCCTGCAGCGTTGCCAGACTACCGATAGATTATTGTTAAATGAATCGACTGATTTTTGATGGAAACGTTGCGTATACTTGATACATTCTTGTACAACTTTCTACGGTTTACTATTAATCTGATATTTATCTATTTTATCTATATTCTTCTATTATCCACTATCTACTTTATACTATCTTCTGACTATTATCCACTATCTATTATCTATTATCTATTATCTATTATCTATTATCTATTATCTATTATCTATTATCTATTATCTATTATCTATTATCTATTATCTATTATCTATTATCTATTATCTATTATCTATTATCTATTATCTATTATCTATTATCTATTATCTATTATCTATTATCATTATCTATTATCTATTATCTATTATCTATTATCTATTATCTATTATCTATTATCTATTATCTATTATCTATTATCTATTATCTATTATCTATTATCTATTATCTATTATCTATTATCTATTATCTATTATCTATTATCTATTATCTATTATCTATTATCTATTATCTATTATCTATTATCTATTATCTATTATCTATTATCTATTATCTATTATCTATTATCTATTATCTATTATCTATTATCTATTATTATATCTATTATCTATTATCTATTATCTATTATCTATTATCTATTATCTATTATCTATTATCTATTATCTATTATCTATTATCTATTATCTATTATCTATTATCTATTATCTATTATCTATTATCTATTATCTATTATCTATTATCTATTATCTATTATCTATTATCTATTATCTATTATCTATTATCTATTATCTATTATCTATTATCTATTATCTATTATCTATTATCTATTATCTATTATCTATTATCTATTATCTATTATCTATTATCTATTATCTATTATCTATTATCTATTATCTATTATCTATTATCTATTATCTATTATCTATTATCTATTATCTATTATCTATTATCTATTATCTATTATCTATTATCTATTATCTATTATCTATTATCTATTATCTATTATCTATTATCTATTATCTATTATCTATTATCTATTATCTATTATCTATTATCTATTATCTATTATCTATTATCTATTATCTATTATCTATTATCTATTATCTATTATCTATTATCTATTATCTATTATCTATTATCTATTATCTATTATCTATTATCTATTATCTATTATCTATTATCTATTATCTATTATCTATTATCTATAATCTATTATCTATTATCTATTATCTATTATATATTATATATTATCTATCATCTATCATCTATCATTTTTCATCTATCATCTATCATCAATCATTTATTATCTATCATCTATCATATATTATCTATCATCTATCATCAATCATTTATTAT
Organism: Zygothrica quintamaculata; assembly: GCA_037044455.1. NCBI lineage: Eukaryota > Metazoa > Arthropoda > Insecta > Diptera > Drosophilidae > Zygothrica > Zygothrica quintamaculata. The sequence goes on along the minus strand of JBAMBS010000963.1, from coordinate 142,332 downwards.
CTATCATCTATCATCTATCATCTATTATCTATCATCTATTATCTATCATCTATAATCTATTATCTATCATCTATCATCTATCATCTATCATATATTATCTATCATCTATCATCTATTATCTATCATTTATCATTTATCATTTATCATTTATCATTTATCATTTATCATTTATCATTTATCATCTATCATCTATCATCTATCATCTATCATCTATCATCAATCATTTATCATCTATTATCTTTTTATAGCATTATACAGGCTGGATTGCTGATGACTTAATGCATGATGCAACTTGGTATAATAACAATAAAATTGGCAGATTCTTTTATAAGTATATATACATATATATATATATATATATATATATATATGTGGACATGTTTGTGCATGCTTAAACAAGCATAAACAGGCAAAAGAGTATCGCATGACAACGTTGGCAAGTTGTTGCCACTTTTGCTGTTGCTTCATAACATTTACGAGCATATTGTGCATGTGGCACATTTCTGTATAAGTTTTACCATCAAATACTCCCAAAAGTATGCAACAGTTTATGCACGCAAAACAGGGAAGCAAAATGTCCTGCGTCCTGCTGCTTGCCAAGAAGACAGGACAAGCCATAAGCAGCCAGCGAAAGAGTTTCTGTAGTAGAGCTCAGATATGTTATACCATTTTAGGGTTTCTTCTGTGCTACTTCTCCGTTTGCTCTTTTTTTTATTTTTATTCTATGCTCCATAAAATAAACATGATGTTGCTGCTAATGACATTGTTGTTGTTGTTGTTGTTGCTCATAATGATGTTGTTGATGATGAATAATGAGCATAAAATTCAAAGTAAAAATATTTTCTTTTCCCGCTTCTCTCAGGTAATCAAATTAATTAACGTAGACAGAAGTTATATATATATATGTATATATCAAGAAAATATATATGTATATATATATATAGTTAAAGGATAATCTAGACTATATAATTGCGTATGTTATCCTTTATTAATTTTCAGCAGCTGCGTTCAATTTGTAAAAAAAAAATCTGTTTCTCTATTCAATTTATAAATATGTATATATATATATATATATATATATATATATATATATATATATATATATATATATATATATTAGTTTTTTTTATTATTATTCAGCTCTCACCCGAGTTGCTCGTTAGCTGTTTGAAAATGAGCAAAAAAAAAAGAAAAAAAACTTTGGTAATAGCCAAAGGGAGTCGTGTGTAAAGCTGCGTCGTGGCAGTGGCATAAGCAGGGACATTACCAACTTTAGTTGGGGCTTTCGTTTAAAGTTCTTAAATAGCAAATCGATACACTACAGTGGCATGTGGCAAGCAGCAAGTCAGGTGGGTAAGTCGCAAGGAATAGCATTCGGGGTAGGTTTGGCTTTGGGTTTGGGTTTGGCTTTGGGGTTGAAACTGGGCAGAGAATGGCAGGCTAAAGTCCGTTGCAGCTGCTGGATGTTGCCTCTTAATTAGAGACGGCAATGGGCCGACTTTTAATGCAACATCATTTTGTACGTGCCGCGCATAAAGTACGACTAAAGCCAACTAAAGTTGGCAATTAAATGCTGTGAGACCTGGAGACTCGACTCGTAACCCTGGGACACAATGACCCAAATACACACACACACACACACACACATATAGATACTTGTCCAAGCACATCGGGCTTAGAATATACTATATATTTATATATATATATATATATATACGTAAGGCTATAACTCACTTGAATGTATCCCGGCTAAAGTTCTTAAATATATTGCACTCTGGATGCTCCAAGAGGCGGAACGCAATCGAGCAATGATGATTCTCCAGTGGTGAGATGTCATTATATCTATAAGCAGATGCAACAGTTAGATCAATATATAATGAATATATATATATATATATATATATATATAGCATTTACCTGAGTGCCAGTTCGGTGCGTGCATTAATCTGATAGATATTGTTATAGCCAGGATGATCAAGATCGTGGCAAATGCAGGACACGAGCAATATAAGGCATTCCAGATCGCCCAGACGACTCAATAAATTCGCTTGACGTGTAATTGCATACATCTGAAAAGTATATAAATAAATTAATTAAGCATATATTTAAAGGATAACTGCATTTTCTTTGCTGCAACAAATTTCTATTGTGATTTAAGCGTTTTTGCTTTAAGCCAACAAATTGTCAACTATCTAGTTGCAAGTGTGCTGGCATTAACCATTTACACTTAAGTCCCTAGCACTTTTCCTCTTCCTCTCTCTATCTCACTATCTCACTATCTCTTTCTATCTCTTTCTTTGTCTCTGTAAAATGTCTTCACTTGTCGCACTATAAATTTCATTGATGTCTTCAACTAAGTCTCTTTGGCTTTTTCTTTTCTCTTTGCGTTTTTTTCTTACTTCTCTTGCCTTGCTACAAGATTGTCTCTCTCAATTTGGTTAATTAAATAAAGTGTCTTACGTCTAAATATCTTTAAGAATGCCAATGGCTTTGGTCGCTTTTAATGTTGCAAGCCATTAAGCTAAATCACATTTGATGCTTAAATGTGGCCAAGAGCAGCAACAGCAGTGACAGTGGCAGTGGCAGTAGCAGTGGCAGCAACAGTGGCAATAATAGTAGCAGCAATTGCTTAGGGCTAAAGCAACCTATCAGCTAAAGGCGTCTAAAAGTAAAAGTAAAAACGTAAAGGCTAAAGAAAAGGTAAGTGTAAGGGGCAAAGCGGCAAGGGGATAAGGTCTAAGGGTGATGTTGTAGCTTGAGCCAGTGGTAAAAAGGTAAAGATGAAGGCAACTTAATTTGTCTGTTGCAAACGGCTATTGAAGGTACCTTTGCAATTACCAGCAGCCTCATCTTCATCTTCATCTTCATTTTTATCTTCGTCTTCATCTTCAACTTCAACTTCAACTCAAACTACAAGTCCGTATCCATATCCTCATTTTCATTCTCATTCCCATTTCTCATTCTTATGCTCATCTTCATCCAACACTCCTCATTCCTGTGACTTGGCCAGTAAGAGAGAAAGACAGATACAGAGAGAGAGAGAGAAAGAATGGCCCTTAAGGAATTTCAACAGCGTTCAATTTAAGCTTTTTGAAATACAAAAGCAGCGTAAAGTTTGCTTTGCGCTTTGCTGCGCACAAAACTTGCACTGCTTGTGGATGCGGCAGGAGGGGTGTTTAGCTATATGCCTGTAGGGGGTCTTGGGGTTTGAGGGTAAGCAAAAGTTACTGCACAACTTTGGTCGCTGCGTTTACTTTGGCATTAAGCGGGAAACAGTGTGAATGCAAAATCTTTAGGGGTGTAAACCCCTAAAATGGAGGCGTGGTTGAGCTGTTTGAGTGGCAAGCATTAATGTGGCTGATGGTGCGGAGGGAGGGGGGGGGGGAAGAGGGCGGACAGTAGGTGGTGGTTTAAATAGAAATGTAGTGGTTTGTGGAGAGTATGCTTGTGCTTGTGCTTGTGCTTGTGCGTTTGACACTGTGAAAGTGCTATAAATTTATGCAAATGCAAATGCTGTTTGCATTTCGAATTTCGCAAGTTTATCTAAATTCATTGTCAACAAACAGGAATGAGCAGTCAGTTTTAGAATTTGCTCCATATTTCGCATAGCATATTCTACATTCTACATTCTACATTCTTTATTCTATATTCTACAACAACAAAAAGAATAGCTACAACTATAACAACAATACACTAAATCGTACTCCATCCATTAACAAACAGCAACCAAAATCAGCATAGTCGACCCTCAGGCGTAAATGGGGCAAAAGTTTTACGCGTCAAAAGCCCTAAGGAAATCAACTGCAACTTGCAACTTGCAACTAGCAACTAACAACTGCCAACTGGCAATGGGCAACTGGCAACGAGCAACTTGCAACTAGCAGCTGCTAAACTGCACTTTGGTAATGAAATGCTGAGGCAATGCGACGCTCATTTGATACCAAAATTTTTTTTGTCAAATTCTCCGATGTGTTATATGGTTTGGGTGCGTGTGTGAGGTATACATATATATATATATATATATACAAACATATATATGTGTGTGTGTGTTCTGAGTGTATTGTGGGTGTGTTATATGATTGACAAATAGCGGTATGCTGACTCAATAATAGCAATTGGTTCTATATCTTATAGCTCTAAGAAAACCTGTGAGTAAAAGTTTATACACCTCTCTCACTTACTTTTAAAATATATATATACAGTTTATATATAATATATATATAATCTAATATCTATATAGATTCTTTACTCAATTTAAAGTTTTATTAAAAGTTTTTTAAATTCCTTTTAATATCAAAGTAATGTTTCTTAACTTTTGGCAAGTTAATTAAAGCATTCGATATATTAAGTATTAAGCTAGTTTCGTTTAAATTACAGGGTATACTTTGATCGTATTAGCTCACTAACTATTTTTTTCTATATTTAGTTTTTATTTCATTTTTTTTTTGTTTTATTTTGGGCTTTTGTCGGTGGCAGGAAGGCAAAAGCGAAAGCCGCTTAACGGTTGTTCTGTGCTATCCGGCTGTGACACAAATACACACACACACACACACACACACAGAGAGAGGAAATTACATGGTCTATACATACAAGAGTGCCTATGCAAATGGACCACCCATTGAATTGTAAAATACGCACCATCGCATATGCAGACGAGTCTAGCGGCCATTTTGCAGCTTATGATGAAGGTTTGTGGGTGGTCAAAAGGGGTGAGAGAGGGCAAAGTGCAGCTAACTGACATTGTGAGGGTTAGTCGACGTATACGTTTTGCGCTTTGCACTTAAACATTGTGTTCTCTATGTGCAATAACATGCAAGTATAATATCGATATAAAGTAACGTGTCTAATGTTATCGATTCTTATCGATAGTCAAAAACTATATGATATATGTAAAGTTTTGTTATATTATGATTCTCTTATGTGCGGTTATATACGTGAGTTATAGTATTATCAGGAGCAATAATTAGTGTTATCGATTGTTGTCGATAGTCTGTATATAAAATATATAAAGATGAATTTATATCTGATTATTGTATATGTGTTAATACACATGTATTGTAACAATATCACGTACCACATTTTGTGTTATCGAATGTTATCGATTCTTAAGGATATTCAAAAATATCTCCATATATAAAGATTTATAATGCAATTATGAAACTTGTATGTTTGTTTTTATAAGTATATAAATATAACATCAAATATCATATCTAGTGCTATCGATTGTCTCCGATTGTTATCGATAGTTTGGATTTATAATATCTATGATATAGTCTATTGTATAGTTCGAACAGTTTAGGTAATTTATGATCTTTGCTCTTCACACTATTTCTCATTGTTATCGATGTTACGCACTATTGATACTATAACACAATACATTTCGTCCTTTTCGTTGCTCCACATGCAATAAAAATGAAGTGGCAACGGCTGTTGCTGTGCTCGCTGATAACAAAATGACAGCAAATGACGTCAATTGCTGTCATTCTATTGTTCGTTTAGCAACTGTTGTTGCTGTTGATGTTGCTGTTGCTATTGCTATTACTATTGCCATTGCATGTTGCACGCAGCATGTTGCAAGCAGCTGTGCGTATGATTAATAAACAGGTCAGCCAAAACGTGTGAATAGTTTCAACTTCCAATTAACTGCACAGACATTAACCTCCCTCAAATTCTTTCGATTCATTCTTCTTTTAAAAATAAAAAATTAATAAAATTTCATGCATAAAACTTGCAAGAGAAACTTGCACCAATGCTTGCGCCACGTGCAAGATTTTAACCTTCATTCAACGTTGATTGCAAATCTTTATGCTCTTAAAGTGTTTCCTGCATTTTTAATTTTTTGCTTTTTCCACATTTTTTTCTCTTTCTTTTTTGGGATTTTCTTATTGTTCTTTTGCCTTGTCACAGCGCCAGCCACGCCCCCATTTGCCAACAATTAACAGCCCACTTGGTAACTTGGCCTTTGTTGCCAGCTTTGAATATATTTAAGACTTAAGTTTTTTCTTTTTTTTATTCTAAAACCACACAAAAACCACATAGCACCCGACTACAGTGAAGCTTGCTTTATGAGGAATAATAATTATTATGTTGTAACATAATTTTGCTATATAACAAACATAGACTAATCGATATACAAATAATCGAAATACTACTACGAACATTTGTTGGTTAAGAGAGAACAATAAAATTGATGTTTTATATAAACATAAAGCAAGAAGACAAAAACAACAGCATAAAACACAAGCAAACAACAAGAAAGACAAAGAAAACATAACAAGAAACAAGTTAAAAGTATCAAAAAGAAAAGTCCAACAGTGAGGGAGAGGAAATGCAAGCAAGGGGGAAGAGAAATGCATGTTTCATTTGCCAAAAATGTAGGTTAAAAACTCAGCTCGGATAACTGCTACGTTGCCACTTGAGCATCTAAGTGGGTCGCTGTCGCTTGTGGGTTGTCTTTGGGTGGCTTGTGGGGAGGGTGGCGGTTTTTTTTGGTTGGGTTGATCTAGTGGTTTGTTTCTCTATTCGTCTGTTCGTCTACTCGTTTGTTGCCAGTTCTTGTTGTATATGATAGTTGCTCGCTTGTTTTTGGCCTTAGCGTTTTGACTGCAAGTCGCAATTCCTTTACATTTTTTAGCCCCTTTGCCTTTTTGTAAAAAAAGAGCAAAGCGGAGCTATTGGAAATGTGCAAAATCCAAAAGTATGTAACACATAGAAAAAATCATCGGAGACCCCATAAAGTATATATATTCTGAATCAGGACGACAAGACGAGTTCATCTAGCCCTGTCCGTCTGTCTGTCCGTCCGTCCGTCCGTCCGTCCGTCCGTCCGTCCGTCCGTCCGTCCGTCCGTATGAACGCCTGTTTCTCGGAGACTATAAGAGCTAGAGCAACCAAACTTGAAATCTAGATTCGTTATGTTCGTACGCTGTACAAGTTTGTTTTTGATTTTTGAATTTCCTCCCCTGACCCCCGCAATTCGAAAAAATCGATTATTAAGCACAATTTTCCACCGATCAAATTTAATTTTGGCACACATCATAATTAGACCACTCTTGATCCATGTTGTGAATCTGGGTAAGATTGATCAAAAATCTCGGAAGTTATAGATCATCAAAAGTGGCGTTATGGGCCCCGGGGGGGTTTTGTAGCGCGCGCAAAATAAGAGCTACAGCAACGAAATTTGGCATCTAGATTCGTTATATTCGTACGTTATACGATTTTTTTTTTGATTTTTGAATTTCCTCCCCTGACCCCCGCAAATCGAAAAAAACGATTATGAAGCACAATTTTCAACCGATAAGATTTCTTTTTCGCACATATATTAAGTAGACCATTCTTCATCTACGTTGTGAGTTTCGTTAAAATTTAACGAAAAACACGGAAGTTATACAACAATAAGTACCGCGCTATAGAGCGTGGGGGGCTAAAAGGCGCGCGCAATGGCCAAGTACGTGCAGAACTGTGTGTATGTATGAGTATGTGTGTGTATGGCTGTATATGTAGGCAAAGGGGCTCTCGTAGTCGGGTACACTCGACTACAGACTTCTTACTTGTTTTATTAATATCTATTTCGTTGGGCACTAAAAGCTGCTCATCAAGTTTGTCAGAGCATGAATATATAAACTATATATAATATATATAGCTATCAAGTAATTTATTGCATATGCTGACATATTATTGCCTTAATCTTAACAATTTTATAATTAATTATTTCAATATTTTATTTAATTAATTTTATTATTGCATTTACTTTCTATCAAATACAAAACGGTAAAAGTAAAAAAATAAATAAAAATAAAAAAAATTAAAAAAATATATACAAATTAAAATTAAAATTTAAATTTACAGTGTAAATATAATCGTTAATTAAATTTCTTTATTTTTATTTTTAATTATAAATTTCAAAGTATTAAAAAATGGTTAAAAAATTATCAAATTTTGTCTCCAACTTCTATCTATATATTGCAATAGGTGCTCAAAGGGTAGCTGTTAGGGTTTCAGCAGGTTTCCACACAGACAAAAATTAACTATGTATAAATAACAATTAAAAATTTAGCTATATATTAATAATTAGTCGCGTTGCCAAACATGAGAAATTGTTGCCAAATCAAGCATTAAAATTAAAGCAACTTATACTAAAGAGCATTTGCTTCGCGTTATGTTGAGATATAGTTAATTTGGAATATGAAAAGTAAGAGTATTTATATTTCGACATACTAAAGCAGATTGTAGTTGCTAATAGTTTATATATATATATATATATATATATATATATACATTTTATGCTTTTGGTTAAAATACTTGATGAGTGCTTATATATATATATTTATCTTCTCTTTTTTTTGGTGTGTGGCCAGTCAGTTTGACTGTTGGTCTGTCCTTGTGTTGGTCCAACTGTCAGACTATCTGCCAGTTGTTGTCTTTTTATTATTATTATAGTTGTTCTTGTACTTGTAAGTGTTGTTGTTGTTGTTGTTTTTGTTGCTTTTGTTAGTGCTCTGTATACTGGGCAACATTTGGTGTATCCATTTCTTAGTCTCGACAGTTGTTGCTATTTTTAAATGTTAAAATGCTTGTTTTATGCGCTTTCTTTAGATCCTCTCTCTCTCTCTGTGCGTGTGTGTGTGCGTGTGTGTGTGTGTGCTTGCATGTTTTATACTGGGCTTGGTTTTGTCAGCTAAAAATAGGCCTTTTCTTTCACTTACACATACACATACACATATATAAAGGCACCCAGACAGTGTGCGTCTTGTTGCTTTGCCTCTGTATAAGTTGCCCTTTGGCGTACTCATATATTTATGTATTGCATGCAACTGGACGAGCATTGTTCAGCTACACACGCACACACAGGCGCATGCACGCATATACGCATACACACATATGCATAGTATACATACAGTCACACACACACACATACATACATATATAATATTGATTGCATTGAGCAGAACTATATATATAACAATCTATACTTGGAATTTTTATAGTTATAACATGGAGTGCAAGCATCTCAGATTGCACTTTTGCATTTAAAGGCTTTCAAAGGACATGGCAAGCACCTTAAAAAAAAATTTAAAAAAAAAAATAGAAAATAAAATATTATAAAGGGAAAACTGAATAAGGTTTCTGTAGCTGTTGCCTTGTCAAAGCTGATAATATCATCGATTTAATGCAAGAATATTTTCAATATTATAACCTGAGATGCTTTGAAGCATATTTATGGTTTGCTTTAGAGTAAAAATTGTACTTTTAGGCTTTCAATAGATCATAAATGAATACTTTTATAATATATATATAACTATATACTTGCACTTACCATTTGAGCGACACAGAAGCAATGCCGAAAATTGTGAAATGGAACCTCATTGTAATGTTTATAGACTTCGTAAAGCCATTCGCGTAGTGTTTCGACGGGAATGCTGAATTTCTCAACGAATCCCAGCTCAAGGAACATAGTCTGCATTAGGTGTATAACATCAGCATCGCCCCATTCATATGAATCAAAGGCGGGCAGACGCAGTGCCGCCTTAACTTCATCCGAAAAGTTGGTATCACAAATTTCTAGGAAGCGACGCTTCACCTCCTGATGCTTTGGTAGACTGCTCTTGCGATGTGGCGGGCCTAAGGGCCGATTGGAGAGACCTGAAATCATATATATATTTAGATATAGATAATGATAGAGATATATTCATAATCAATTTGAAAGAAATGAGAGTTTGTTGATAGACTCGAGATAGGTGAGATGCAAAAAAGATTCTATACACATTGTTGACTGAGCGGAAATCGGGCAAGTGGCTGCTGTTGTTGTTGTCAGCAGTAGCAATAAATAAATCAGCAAATTGAAACAGGAAATACAGCTGGGAAGTCGACTGGTTGCCATGGCAATTTGGATTATTGCAAATGCAGAGCCATAAACAAGGCACGCTAAAAAAGCAGACAGAAAATGAAACAGACGCAGAGTGACAAAAGTTAGATTGTGGTGAGAGGGGGGGAAGAGAAAACTGAAACTGAGAGCAAGAGCAACATCAACACCAACAGCAAGGGGTGTATAGAGTGTGAGAGAAACGATCAAAACCAAATCAAAGTCCACTGAAAAGTGAAACGGAACAGCAAACGCTGAAATAGCGGAAATACACTGGCTGAGCTGGAGGGCAGGAGATGGCAGAGTTGTTGCCGTAGCCGTAGTTACGGTCAGAGCCGGACCAAACTATAGTATATATATATATATATTTTTATCTGTGTGTGTGTAAGTGAGAGACTGTGTCTCGCTTTTGGTGCCATGGGCGGGAAATGAAATTTTCAATCGACCGCACGGTTCACTGACCAAATAAAATAACTTTAAAAGGTAAAAAACAGCAACAGCAATTCAAAAACAACAACAAATTTCAAATGTACAGATGTACAACTGTATATGTGTGTGCGTGTGCGTGGGTGTGGGGGTGTGTGTGTGTGTCAGGTGTATGACAGCTGAGCTGTCGATTTGTGGCCAACGGGACAGAAACTTGAATAAGTCTCAAATTGCCAAATGTGCGTATCGCATGGAATTTTCTAGGGCAATTTTCAAAAGTTCAATACGATACATGAACCACAGCACCACAGCAACCACTGTGCGGTGACCCACAAGCAAGGAATTCTATTGCCTGGTGGTCAACATCATATTATCTAAAACTTATATCGATTGTAGTATACAAAATTTTGATTTTCAAGTAATAAAAATATATTAAATATTTAATGCAACATTTAAATATTAAACAAATAACTTATGGGTAAGTTTATGCGTAAGAAATAAACTGACAGTTAAAAATAAAAGTGTTCTCTTTCTCACTCTTTCTCTTTCAGTATACTTTATGCACATATATGTAATACTTTTAGTCTCATGCGGCAATTTTAAGATAGTTCCTTGATACAAAGTTCACACTTATGTTCTCATCTTCAACTCTCTCTCACTATGAACTACGATATTCAACCTTGTGTGTGTGTGTGTATTTAAATTGTATTTGTTGCAACTGTGTTTGTATACAATGTGTATACATTGAAAACAGTCTGAGATATAGTAAATGCAATTAATCAATTGATAATTTGGTGTGACAACAATTTGCCTGTGGCAGCTCGATCAAAGTAGACATACACATAAGTGAAAGCAGAAAGTTGATATGACTTGACAGGCAATGACTTGATGTATATTCTAGTTTAATTGCTTTTCTATATATATATATATATATATATATATATAATGGGTAAATAGAAAACGTGTATAAATTTGATTAAAAGTGCTGCTTTTGATGCATAAAGAAATTAATATGCTGACAATAACTAAAAGGTGTTAAAGAAAACTGTAATTGTATATGCTATACGTATATGTATGTATGAGTACTTATACTTGTACCATCATTAAACAGGTAAAGAGAGAGTGGAATATGAGGGGGAAAAAAACAGTAACCAACCTCATCAGCCATCTGCCTTTTTTTTCTTTTTATACCTTTATATTCGTTCACGAACAGCAAGCAAGCCAAATTGTAGCCCACATGTAGAGCTGCTGCAAGCCAAACACTTTGCGGGCCGTGGTTATAATTAATTTACTGCCACTTACAATTTTTAATTAAGCACAGTTCTCAGCATATTTCTATTAAACCCCCTCCACCAACCACTTCTTCATCTACACCAACCAAGCGAAACAGTCTGCCATTCGCCTCCCGCCAAACCTCTTTCATTGCCAACTCGCCAGCTCGCAACACGTACAACTTTGACTTTGCCCCTGGTCGACCGACCATGCCCACATCTCTATACTGTACAAGTATGTATATACATAAATATATATACGTAATACATATACATATATATGTATGTGTGTTTTTGTGGCAAAGTGAATTGAAATACTGTAAAAGGCTGATTCACGATTCGTTTGGTAATAAATTGCAGATGGATTTACATTGCGTATACGCAATATGCAACAAACGCAGCCACAAAACGCATTCATTACGCACAGATCAACTAATGGCCTGAAAACTGAAGAGGTTATCATACATTATATAGGCCAATACCACTTAATAATTAATTATACAAAAGGCTGTTCCAATCAATAAATGTTATAACTATTTTACTATCCTTCAGCAAGGATAATGGCAAAGATATTCAACTTATTACAGATTCAAGTATTAAATCTATGAATCAAAGGGAGAATCTCATATTAACGTTTCGTTGTTGAATTAGACAATATAAGTTTTTCTTTTATTACTTGTGTTATTTTAACTAATTAGAATATTAAATATTAAGCAAATAACATATATAAGACAAGCTAAAAACAAATAAATTAAATAAAATAAAATTAAAAAAAAGCAGTAATAAAAAAAAATAAAATAAAAAAATATGGTAAAAAATAATAAATATTAATAAATTTAAAATAACAGAAAATATAATGAAAAAATAAACTAAATTAAAAAATATAATATTAACTAAAATAAGAATTAAAAAAATATATTTATAAATAGAAATAAATAAAGTTAAAATAAAAATTAATATCAAGAAAAACAAAAAAACATTAAATCAAATTAAATAAATATAATAAAAAAGGAATTAAAATAAAGAAATAAAATTTAAAATAAAAAGAAAAAATGAAATATTATAAATATTATTAAAAAATTAGGAAAATAAAATAAGATAAAAATATTTAATAAAATAATAACTAAAACACAAATAATAAAATAAACATAAAATAAAGAAAAAAATATTGGGATAAATTATATTTCAAATTAAAAATGAATAAGCATTAGTAAATAATAATCCTAGGGAAACTTATTTGTTATCCCCCGTTAGGTTAAGGTCAAATAATTTGAACAGTTCCTAATGAATGAATAAACGAATTAAAATAAATATAATATAAATATACCTAGAGAATTGACAACAACTTGTGTCATCTGGCAACTCTGGCCAAGTGCTTTCTACAATTCTTTTTCACTTTATTAAATTTAATGGAAAATTGAACAATGCAATTTCTCCGTTTTCTTTATTTATATTTGCATGTTTCGATACTCTTTACACAATATTTTGTCTTACGATTGTCACTTGATGCGGCCGACATTCTGATCGATGAATTTCATATATATCACATATATATTACTCCTATCCGTTTAACCCCTTCTTACACTCTCTCAATCCCTATGCTACTTCCATTGCATTGCAATCAAAATATTTCACGATACGATGCATTTTTACAGAAATTCTTTGCTCAGCTGGAAAATATTAACTGTCAATTATGTTCCGCTAGATGTGAAAAACTGAGGGCACAAGAAAAGGTGTGTCCTTGTGTGTAGTTCTGTGTGTGTCTGTAGAGTTTTGTATTTTACATATTGCGTTCACATTTGTTGAATGCATTGATGCATCATTTGTGTGTGGCATGAAAAATTGCGAACGTCACACAAAATGACAGCTGTCAAATTGCCGGTAACAGGCAGGCAACATACGCATATCCTGTTCAGCATAGAAAGTGCTAAGGAGAGAGAAAGAGAATGAGAAAGAGAGCTGGGTTGATAAGGAGATGATATCTGACTACCTCAATCATCATATGAAATTCAAAAGAATTCAAGAAAAACATTCACAGAGAGTAGATAAACTTAAGCAGGCAGAGCGTCAGTTGATTAGCAATCAGGGTAATTGTGGCAAAGAAGAGACACGCAGTTTAATTTACCAATTTGTCGCCAGGATACAAACATATATATATATATACATACACACACAAATATATATATATATATATATATATACGCAGGCAAACACTTATGAGTGCTCTTTGATAAATGAAGAAACCAAGTGAAGCAAACAAACCAATTGCCAAATATTGCAATTGCTTGCCATTAAAATGCCAACTTCAGGCAACAGCAAAAAGCATTGCGCATACGCCATGTGGACCGCATGCACTGACAAATTGTGGCACTTAAAAATGCAACTGCCTCAATAGTTTCAACAAATTGCTTTAAACGAAACTTTAAAAAAAAAAGTTTAGATTTCTACTTAATGAAAATATTGGAAGATAGTTTTACTTGTTTCTTTTACTCATCTACTTTCGCCTATACCATACAATCCTGCACATTAATCAGAGCCTTAAGATATAACCACGCCCACATTCTTAACCTAAATTCTGATGTACTTTGGCAACTTGGTCAAGTGACGCCATTTTCCATGGACATAACATCATTTTATCTGTCGGCGCCTTTTACATTTCATTGAACTTTATTTTGTTTCTATATTTCTATTTGTATTTCTATTTCTCGTTTCGTTTTCTTTTCTTTTATGTTGTTATTTGCTTTCATGGTTGAGTTAATCTTAAATAACTGTACATCCATTTAGTATATTATTCATATACATATAATATTAACAACTTATTCATGTGTTCTAACTGAATAATAAACAAAGCATAAATTCCATATTTTAAGTACTCAACACACATAAATTATGAATAATATTCATATTGAAAGTTTATGCAACATTTGTGTTGCATGTTTGTTAACATTTAACCATTTAAAAGGTGATATCGATTCTTGTCAATAAAATAATTATTTGTATTATTATCCTTTTAACAGGATATGTTATAGTCGTCCTACTATAATTATTATGTACTTTTGCTGTCAACGTGCTATCATGTATTGAAGATTTCTCATTTTGTTCAGGTATTTGTGTGGTTTGTTGTTGCGTGTTTCTGTTTTGTTAAACATGCATATTGAATGTATGCGAACACCCACCCACGAACACACACAGACACATTTACTTATTATATACAAAGCGAACGAATAATGGCAAAGAACTGTAAAAAGACGACGAATAACATTGCGTTAAATAATTAATTACAATCAATTAATTAATTAGACAACACAACAAGGGGGGTCATTAGGACAAAAACAGGGACGAAAAGCAACAGGCTAACAAAAAGGACAACACTACAACAACAACAACAACAACAACAACAACAACAACAGCAACAGCAACAGCAACAGCAACACAAGAAAAAGAAGATGAACAACAAAAGTAATAGCAAGAGCAATAACATCAACTGATACAACCAACTTGTACACATAATGTGGCCATAATCAACATTAGCGCACGTTTTGTTGTCCCTTTTTTTATGTCGGTTGCTTTTTCTTTTTTGCTTCCTTTTTGGTTTTTCTTTTTTTGTTTCTTCCCTTTTAGCTTGGTTTGATATGCTTTGCATTGGCCTTCGCTTAAAGTGCCACCCTTAAGCCTCGAACCCTGACACCAACCCCAACCCTAAGCCCAAGCCCAAAGCAAGCTTAAGCCAAAACACACACACACACACATACACAGGCAGACACCCACAGCAAAGTCATATTTTATTGCATATTGTTAGGCGTGAAATGATGCTTTATATACTCGAATAATTAATAGCATTTAGACAGCACAGTAACAGCTGCCGAAGGGTGACAAATTTTTGTCTCCAACCTGACTATAAGCCATACCGTATTTGACTTCTGAACTTACATTGATTTATAGTTGCTTTTTCCTTCTCTGCTCTTCTCTTCCCATTTTCGCTTGTATCTGTATCCATTGAACAGAGCTACTACTACTACTACTACTGTTTTTACCCTATTTTGCAGTTCCTTTATGCCAAACAAAAAAAGGAAAAAAAAAAAAAAATATATATATATAAGCCAAAGGCTAATTGTTTAATTTATGGCATACAATTTGGCTTCTACCGACTACCGACTATCGACTATCAACTACTGAGCTACAGTCCATTGAATGCATCACTTGTTGCCAATTAGTTAGACCAATGCTTTTGTCCACTTGACCGTAATGCTTACCCAATTAGCAGGCATAACAATGTAGCAGATATGCCGCAAAGGTCAATCGATTGGCCTTCAACTATGAAAATATTTTTCGGTGGGGAAAATTCATCAATTTTTACATTTTTATATAAAAACAAATTGAAAATGTTGAAAATTTAAAAAAGAATTAAAAAAAAAATTTTTAATATATATATTTTTGCTGTGATTTATACATTTATATCTTTATTTAAATTGAATGACATGCTAAGTGTTTTGACTTATTTACTTATAAAAAATGTATCAAAATTTTATATGCATTCTCCTTGAACAGCTGCAATATGTCCTTTTGACCCATTTCTAATGGACAATGTTGATAAAAATTATCAAAAGTTTCCCACAGCAATTAAAATTTATATCGATTTTAATGGAAAATGTATGAAATGTTATTTAATTGTAAAAGTTTTTTATATTGATTCAATGCTATGCTTGATTTAACTTTATTATTTTTTTACTGTTTATTTTCGCTGCCATATTATGGTCAATTATATTTGTTATTGAATTAACAATTCGCGCACAAAAGTAGGCAACAAATAATGCTAGTTGCTGATGTTGCGCATACGTCAAGTTGCACTATGTGACAGCTACAAATTAATTATTGCACTCTCGTTATTATTATTGTTGTCTTGTTGCTGTTAGTTGTTTTTGCTTCTGTGGCAGTTGCTGTTGCGGCTGCTGCTGCTGCTGCTGCTGCTGCTATTGCTGCTGTTTTACGCTGTATGTTTTGGCCCGCAAACTCATTTTAACTGCGGTTACCTCGAATGAAGAAAGTATGGAAACTGCGGACTGTTCATGGGGTATAAGGTAAAGGGGCGCTGGGGAGCCACAAAAACGCTTGCGGTTAATGCAAATAAAGCAAAAGTAAAAACAAGGCAGCCGCAGGTACTCTCATATGGTCACACACACACACATGCACTTAAATACACGCACATTTGATTGTATATACACATACACATACACAGATACATGCACATGCACATATGTTAGCCGAACCGACAGGCAGGTGAAAAATTTGTAAATTGATGGCCAAGAGCCAGTCAAAAACAACAACAGCTACAAACAGTAGGAAATAAAGAAAGAGTGCAAAAAGGAGAGAGAACGAGAGAGAGAGAGAGAGAGAGAGAAGCAAAGTAATATGTTGTGCAAAAGGAGGCGGAGAAGATTGAAAAATGGGCAGGCTTCTATGGAAAATGAAAACGAATCAATGGCTCTCAGAACCGATTGTCAATACGATGGTAGTTCCATTTTATACATATGTAAGTTTATATATATATATATATGTGTGTCTGTGTATATATATATATATAATGAAACTTGTGTTTATTTGTTTTTTTGCGTATGTGAGTTTAATGAAGTGTGTATGTGCTTGTGGTTTGCATTTAATTGAAACTTGTCTTTGACTTTAAAGCTAATAAAAAATAATGTGTAAACATATTGATCTTTAAACGTCCTTAGGGTCCTTTTCATATATCCCTACCTAAACATAAAAAATAAGCTCCTTGTTTTTCTGCTTACGCAATAGTTATATGTAATGGTATAAGCTCGGGCCATTATTAAGCTTCAGTTAAGCATAAAATATCAGCGCCAATTGCGCAAATATGTTCAAAGTCTTAGTTGCAAGGACAACAATTTGTAGGTCACTGCATAATTACAACATCTGTTTGTGTCTTTTGGTTATATACAATTCCTAGAATAAGTCATTCGCAACAGACTGAAACCAGTGACAGCTTGTTAGGATTTCTTAAGAATGCCTTGAGGTGAGCTTAACACAAGCTGTTTGCAAGTTAAAATTATTTACAACTATTTCAAAGGACATCTTATTCTCTATAAACTACTTGGCTTAGTCACAAGAAGCAGTTTAATACTGAACCTTACTATAGCTCACATATATAATAGTTAAGCATATTTAATTAATCACTTATGCTACTTCAATTAAAATCTAACTGTACTTTCCATTAATTCACAAAATTACTTTAAATTTGTCCTAAAATCTTTCTTATGTAACATTTATCTAGATATAACCAATAGATTTCTAATAAATGATTAATCATATTTTATAATAAATAATAATAATATATAAAACATATTAATTTATAAAATAGTTCACAAGCAATATATTTAGACTAAGATATAATAAATATTACATATGAAATAATAAATAATTAAATTATATTTAAACTAAAAAATTATTAATAATAATGAATTATAATTTAACAATAAAAAAGTAAATAAAAACAAATAAAACAAATACAATGACAAAAATTTCAAAAACTTATAAAATAAATTAAAAAAATAAATAAAATAAATAAAATAAATTAAATAAATAAATTAAATAAATAAAACAAATAGCATAAATAAAATAAATAAAACAAATAAAATAAATAAATAAAATAAATAAAACAAATAAAATAAATAACGTAAATAAAATAATGAAAATAAATACAATAAATTAAATTTAAAAAAGAAAATATAAATAAAAAATAAAATTTCAACAATTAATAACACAAATATTAAATAATTAATAATATATAATAAATGATCATAAAAAAAAATATTTAATACTAAAAAATAAATTATAACAAATATTACTAAACTATTTTAAATTTTAATAAAATAATAACAAAATAAACAATGAAATAAATAAATTTCTTCTTGAATGAAAATCGTGTTGTTATCTGAAGAAACATTTATAAGGCTTAGTTATATAATTGAACTTAAATAATTGAACTTTGACATTTTGCTTTGGGGTATGCAGACGATAAAATGATCTGATATAATTTACTTTAATTTATTTACTTGATGAATGAACCTCATTAGTCCAAAGACTTTTAAATAAATCAAAGTTCTTCATTTTTTTTTTTTTTACTTTTACTTTTATTTTTTTTCTTCTTGTATCTCATGAAATTTGGATTGAATTTGTTTTGAACTTTGTTTTTGTTTTTCTTTATTTTTGGTCGTTTTTTTTGGTTTCCTTTTATTTGCTGTTTGTTTTTCTTTACTTCGTTTTAGCATTTAGTTGAATACATTTTAAATGTAAATCATTATTCACGAATGTACTCAATACATTCAGATTTACAAGTGAGTAAGTTGCGAGTGGAAGACAACTTCAATACACAATTTTGGTCAGGTTCATGTTAAAGTGAATTATAACTGATTAAATTTTTACGGTTGCAGGTGTATGTGTGTGTGTTTTTTGAGTATGTATGTGTATTTTCTATGTGTGTGTGTGTGTGTGTGTATGCGTGTATGCGTGTGTGTTATACATTTTGCAAGATTAAACGCTTTGTGCTGATTAAATGAGTTTAGAGAGTTTGCAGCCGGCCAACTCTCGTTAAAACACACACAAACACACTCATGTGCAAACATCCATGGTATACACAACACATACACATACACACACAAAGTTATGTATGTATATATATATTGGTTGGTTGACATTTTTGGAGCAGTTTTCCCTCTTTAAAGCCCCTCAGTCCGTGCGCTACGCACAAATGAAAAGCTCTACGAAAATGAAGTTTTCATGTGAAAAGCCTTGTTCATTCGCTTGGTGAAACGAACACACACACACACAACACAACAAACACACACATACATATACACATACACACATAGTTAAATTATGATGCAATTACACCATTTTTGCCTATATAACTTACGTTGTATAATAACTTTCTTATCCTGAAATTATTATATTATTCAATTAATCGATAGAACGATAACGATTGTTAGCCTAAGCCTAATAGACTGCTTGTAATACCTTATTTAATACATATATATATATATATCATCTTACTTATATGCAACAAAAGAGGAAATATAAATGATTTTAATCGGTTTTCAAAAAGAAAATTTTGTAAAAAATGAAAAAAAAATTTTGGGTTAAGTTTTGAGGCTGAAAAATTTTTGCTGAATAAAATTTTTTCCGGGTTCATTTTTTTTTTACCGTTTTCATTCAACTTAAGCCCAATTTTCGAGTTGGGCACGTGAAGTGCAAACCCAAATGCGATTAACAGGACTCAGGCGTATCCTGAAGGCAGGCTGTTGATGGTGTTACCAGCTTTCCCTTCCCCTCTCCTCCACCACCAACCACTGCGCTTTATTTATTGTGGCCAAATTTAATGCAAAATAAACGTATTACGAGGCAGCAGTAGGGTTTAAGCGCATGGCAGGCCAAGGGATAGGGGGGAGAGACAGTTCCCGGAGCGAGAGGGGTCGATGCGAGGTGCACACTTTAATTGCTTTAACTGTCAATAAATGAATTATGTGCCAAGGGGCAAGGAAAAAGTAGAATAACTTGGGATTGGGGGATTGTGGGGAGAGTTGGAGGCGCTGTCAAAATTTTGACAGCTGTCAATTTCGTAACGCCTTCAGGAAGCACAAGGAAGTTGCAAAGGAAGCAGCTTGGTAAGGGGAAATCCAAAATGGAAACAATTGTTGGCATCCGAGGGAGACATCTATTGCTTGTGTGCATGTATATATATATGTGTGTGTGTGTGTATGTGGTGTTAAAAGAGAAAATAATATTCACAGCTCGGTGAAAAAATTAGCGCAAATAAATATCTCATCATATATGCCGTTGGGGGTGGGGGGAAAAGGAATTCGGGTTGGGGCAGGTCTAGTCATTTTAATGCCTATGCGCTGATGTATGTATATAGGTGTGCGTGTGTGTGTGTGTGTGTGTGTATGCTGTCTGTCTGTTGTTGTCGTCTTCTCATCAAAGTCAATTTCCATGTTGATTTTTGCTTATTTGCGCATCTAAATGGATTTTTATCGCAATGTTTTGCAATGTCCTTCCGGCAGGTGGCATCAATACAACGCATATGCTACACACACACACACAAATACACACATATATATATATATATATAGAAGCCGCATTGCTTGCTTTTTTTCTCGTATGTTATATATATATATTTAATTTTTTTTTGCGCACAAAATTTGCAAATTTGCGGTAATTTTTGTATGTTTATGCTGGCTGTAAGGATAGGCAGAAAAGAGAGCAGAAAGCAGAAGGTAGGACAGCACAGGACGCTGTTAGTAAAACCAAAGTGAACTGATTGGCAAATCCTGCATCAGCAGTTAACTGAAAGCCCAACAGTTAATGAAAACAAGCTAAGATGCCAAACGTGGCTGCCTGAGACGATGTGCTGATTCTCCACCAGCTTAAAAGACTGACAGTAACAGAGAGAGATAGAGAGAGAGAGAGAGAGAGAGGCACAGAGAGGGTGCATGAAAGTAAGCTTTTTTCTTTCTTTCTGGATTTCCTTGTTTTTTTTTTCAGTATATATATTAAAATGCCAGCATAGCAGGATACAGATAGTATAACCAGCTAAAGGATAACTGACTAACTGACTGACTAACTGACTGACTAACTGACTGACTGACTGACTGACTGACCGACTGAGTGAATGAGTAACTGACAGTACAAAGCCCGGCGAGCTGCTGCAATGCAATTAGAAGCCGTCCATGCGAAATTACGACCTCGCAGCTGCAACGAAAAAAACCTCGCAGACAAAATTCTTCAGAAAGAAAAAAAAAATAAATAAAAAAGAAAGAGCAGAACAGATAAAGTATAAGTCGAATCTGATATACACTGCAAAGCTGCGTAAGAGCATTAAATATCAGTTATATTAAATTATATTTATATATTTTTTTTTTTTAATATAAATTCTAAATGCTGTTGAAAGCTGCTTTAACTTCTTGTCTTTGATTTGAGTTTAAAGTAAAAGCAAAGCTGCTCTAGGCTATATCTATTAAATGTACATATATATGTATATATATATATTTGTGTGTATTTGTGTGTATATAAGCTATATGGTATATGCCCTTTGGTTTATGTTAAACAACTGGCTGCTGCCACATTCCAAATGGAGTCTATAAGATTTTTATGTTAAGCCAGTTGCAAAAATTAATATTTAAGTATTGAGAATATGAAATTTGTTTTAAATTGGAAATAAATTTATGTAGCACATTGCTGTATCTAACAGTTATGCATAGATATATATATATATATAGCCATATATATATATTTATACTTATATAGATATTCAAATGATTTGCATAGCTTTGGTGAAAGGTGAAAGGCAAATTGAGGCACATTGGCAGCTTATAGGCCGCAGGGTTAGCTGTAAGATAATACCACTATGGGGCGTGACGGGCACTGTAAATTAAAAAGCGTCACATATTGAACTGTGCAGCTCTATATATGTATGTATATGTGTATGGGTGTGTGAGTTTATCTCTATGCTTGCTAGTATGAGTATTGTGTATTGTGCTTATACTTTTTAGCTTCTGTCAATGGCATTTGCTTTCATTTCATTTTGTATATAAAACATACATACACACACACACACACACACACAAACACATACATATATATAGAAGTGGAAAAAGAGCTAAAGGCAAAAATGCAAATTTGATTTCTTTTTTCTATATATATATAGATATATTTTACCTTGCTTTTCGGGCAAACAATTCAACTCAAATTTGAATTTGAATTTGAATTTGAATTTACAATTTCTAACTTGACAAAGGCCTACAACACACACATATATATATATATCTAATTTGAAGTTTAAGCTGCTGCCCTGCCCCCACACCCTCATCTCTATCTCTCTCTCTCTCTCTGTCTAGTTAGTCTTTCATAAACACAAAGAGTTATACGCTTCTAATGACACATATGCCCATAGATTGAAACGTTGGGACAACACCAAACAAACAAACAAAATATTTTATATTTTCCGTTTTCAGTTTGTAGTTTTCAGTTTTCCTTTATGAAAATCTAAATAGACTACTATATCTCATATGTCTGCAACTGTTAAGGATGTTATGCGGTGTGTCCTTTCCAGGATGCTTCCTTTGGGTCACACATTGAGGACACCAACACGTTTGGGAATTGTCGAAACTGAAACGTGCCAAAGTTTTGTTTTTTGTTTTTTGTTTTCCTCTTATAAAAATATAAAACTCATTCTACATTTTTATGTTATTAATTTTATGAATTTCAAATTCAAACGATAGCCCAAAAAAAAAAAACAAAAAAAAATCCCATTTTAAGTGTCATTTTGTCATTGTGTTTGTTATATAATAAAAGTCTTATGTCCTTAAATCATATCTATAAAGTTTGCTCCAGGCAAAAAAAAAAAAAAAAGGAAAACATTCCTGAACGAATTGAATTAGTTTTTAACTTTATGCTATATAAAATACTATATAAAATCATAATCGAATCAAGCTAAGAGCTTAGTGAAAGCTACAAATAGACTCAAAATATATCAAATTTATTTTATATATATATTTTATATATACTCTATATATACTTTATATATAAAATTGCATGTACATTTCAACCTAGAAAAAACTTCAAAAAGTTTTTGCTTTATTTTGTCAATGGTTTAGTTTTTATTATATATATAATATATGCTTAATAGCTGTATAAGTTGCCTCTATTTACAGGGTATACAAAGTGCGTATATTGTAGTTTTAAATGCAACGCATTAAAGTCACCTAAGGGTGGCTTCTCATAAAATTTGCATGCAATGGGGCAAAAAATGGCGTTGCCGTTGCGTGGCACTAACAAACACACACAGACACACACAGACAAAGAGATAACAAATATATAAATGTATATTTGTGTCTGTGTGTCTGTGTGTGTGTGTGTGCGTATCGTTCGCAATTAATGCAAATGGCGCAATCGGAGAAGCCATGACGCTGGTGTCGATCTTGAAAGCATCGCTTGGGGAATTGGCTATTGAACTTTTTGCCTTGATAATTTGTTGGTAAACATCCTGACGGGACTAGCAGCAAACCAGCAAGCCAACAACCACCAACCAGCAGCTAGCAGCTAGCAACCGGACAGCGGTTTAGTGTAGAATTCTTAACTGCCTGTATGGGATAGAGGGATGCCTGGCAAAGAGTGTAGTGGGTAGGGGGTATAGCTGTTTGGAGTAGCAGCAGCAGCCACAGCAATCCAATTTGCTTAGCCGTGTCCTCTTTGGGACTGACACTTTGGGTCCTGAACGCGACAGCTGCGCGCATTTGGGACACACACACACACACTCACACATACATACACATATACACCAATACAGAGATGTATGATGGACTTTTATCCTGGCAGTTTATTTACCGAGTGCTTTTAATTAATATACTCAAATGATTTCATTGGCCAGCCGCAAGAGGCTGACTAAAAACATGTTTGCCATTTCCATTTCCAATGGAAATTTGTCATTTTCTTCTGCGTAAAGGATATACTATATATATATATATATATATATTATTTTCCTTTAAATTTCAAACAAAATCTAAAAGCCACAATATATTTATGCTCAAAATGTCATGTCATAGTAGTAACATCTTTTATGCTAAGTCTATGACAATTTTTCATTATGACAAAGTCATTCGCCTAAAATTTTTTTTTTACATATAATATTCTGTATAAGGATTCTAGTTGGAATTTCAATAAATATTTTTTTTTTTTGATTTGTTCTTTCTTTTTGTTTTGCCTTTCTTTGTTTTGTTTTTGATTTGCTCTTTTCAGATTTACAATCCTTTCACAACTGTCAAAGACACGCAGAAACACAAACCTATATATATATATATATATATATATATATATATATATATACTAATACTAATACATACAGCAGGTGGTAAGCATACGCACAAGCCACAACAATAACAATAAAAACCTTATGAATTTTTCATTTTTAATTATTCAGATTTTGCTAGGCAACCAAAAAAAAATAAAAAATCATAAGCAACTTTTTAGGCAGCATTTTCTATTTGCCTGCTCTCTGCTCTCTCTCAATCTCTCTCTCTCTCTCTCGCTGTGGTTGCTCTTAGCTCATTTCATTTTTTGTTTAAATTGCGTTGTATTGAGTTGCTGCAAATTTAGGTAACAGCAACAAGAAGGAAACATCTCCATTACCATGAGATATATATATAGACTCTAGTGAAGAGTAGCTGTTGCTCTGTCTAGGTTAAGGGTATTTCTGCGTCGTTCACACTTGACTTGTGCTTTGAAACTTATTTTTTTTTATTTTTCCTTTATGTGTATAAATTTAATTTCATTTTTTTTTTTGGGTTCTTTCCATTATTGGGTTTCTTTTTACCTCAAAAAAAAAATATTTTTTTTTTCACTTTTTTATTGTTTTTCTGTTTTCATTTTTTATTTAAATTTTTTTCTCTTGGTTTGAATTTTATTTTATTCATATATATATATATATATATATATATATATATATATGTGTAGATTTTGTTTGTGGCATTAAGTCAATTTATGTGTGGCAAATGACAGTGTGTGGCAGCTGGCATGTGGCATGTGGCATGTGGCATATGCATGTCAGACAACTCAAAACACAGTTCATTAAGCGCATCTAATGAGTAGCAACGAGAATAGCAACGGCAACGGTTCGTTCAAACGGTAAAAATTCATCATGAATTTTCATATCAAAGTTTAATTTAAAGCTCATAAAATCGTAAGGAAATAAATTAAAAATTTTTCCTACTTTTCTTCCAACACTCCCCGCCCTTCATCTACCTCATGCCCCAACCTTGCAAAATACTTCATTTATGCCAAAGACCAGGCATTAAATTGACTTTGCCAGCATATTTTTTAACAACAACAACATGGCTCAGTACCAGAGAGTTCAGCTTGTTAGTTAAGTGTATAATATTATGGTCAGTAACAAGCTGGTAACATTTGCGAACAGTGGGCAACGCTGGCAGAATTACAGTACAATTGACTTAGCTAGGAATACTTTAAGAACTCAAAAAACTTTTTCTATATATATACAATTTGTGCAGGAGAATGAAGATCAAAGTATAAGTTTATATAGTGGTATATAATATTAGTAAGGTGGCAACACTGTTGCATAATTAATGTGCAAATTGACATTCTCAGGTATACAGATAAAGCTTTGAACTAAACAATTTGCAGTAGAATTGCAAAGCTTGAGAAACTTATGTAGTTGAAAACAGGTGGCAACACTGGCAATAGATTTGCACAATTGAGTGGCTAAGTAAAATTTGAAGAATGGTACAACTTTTGGTATGTACAATTTGAGCTTGAGTTATTTTAAGGTTACATTGGGGATTACTTATAGTCAGGTGGCAACACTGGCACTGATAAATTAAGATCCTGTAGTTTACAAAGAAAACTATATGCTACGCAAATTTCTGTATAATTGCTGAACTTTAGCAACTTTTATAATTGTGCACAGGTGGCAACACTGGCTGAGCGCAAATAGAACTTCGTTTGAACATAATTATAGTTAATGCTTTAAGTTGAATTCTTAAATTATTGTAATTTGTGTATGAAGATAATATATATACAATTATAGTAGGGTGGCAACACTGGTGATAAATTTTTTGGCAAGTCGAATATTTGATCTCAAGTTTTAAAGTGAGCGAGAGAAAGTTATTTTTAGTTGGTTAACATAAAAAACTTTTATAGTTCTGAACAGGTGGCAACTCGGAATATGTTACAAAGTCAAGGAATGCTTATTGAAATTGAATAAAATAGACAATTGTATAGTTATAATTCTTGCAATCGAATGCGGAGCACAAGGTTCGATACCCAGGTTGCGGAGTGTATGTTCAAATCATACTGATAATTTAAGGTTATGTTAAAGTGTTCTAAGTGAAGCCTAAGATACTATAAGCTCATCCTAATGTGCTTGATACTTTCGAATTCCTAAAGTTAGAAGTGAGTACAGGATATATCCAAGTCGGTGTATACTATATTTTTGTTATTTTCAAATAATGTAAATATGTTAATATAGTTGTTCCTTCTTGATGGCAGAATTTCTTTTCTTTGGCTAAAGCTACAACTAACTTTGCTGCACTTCATTGTGAACGTGACAATATGTCTAATATTTTATCTAACACAACACACACACACACACACACATACATGCGTATTCAATTGTGTGGCCTAAAATACACACACACCAACACAGGCACACAGACAGACACACGCATACATCGTCAGTCAAATCGCGGTACGTATGTTTTCTTAGGCTTCAGGCTATAGATGTGTGCGTGCTAGTATCCCACTCACTCACTCTCAATGCGTGTGTGAGTGTGAGTGTAAAAGTTGCATTAAATTGGCATTAAATAAACAACACGTATAAATTACAGTAGCAACAACAATAGCAACATATCAACAACAACGACAAACAAAAAACAAGAAACAGACAACAACAATGAGAACAATGAAATATATACGAGTAGTACGAGGCAAGCGGCACGCGTCAAGTGAATTGTGGCAGGTGGACGCGAATGGGCGTAAAGATGAATATATAGACAACGATGGTCCACACACACACACACACACACGCACACACACACACACACACACACACACAAACACAGGCACAGGCAGAGGCACACAAAGACAGACAAACAGATATTCAAATGAAATAAAATTCAATGACAACTGACAGTCGCACGTGCCAAGATAAAATACACAGAAACTCACTTAATATGCATATTGAATATATTTATATATATACATATATATGTATAGGAATAAATAGGACATATCATAGCTACTATTTTCGGTATTATCACATTCAATATTCCATTGTCAAAACGCCCATACTAATACTACACATAATTTTCTTACATTCTGCGATTTTCACTAGACAAAACCCATTGAAATTAATATAAAGACTTCAAATGTTTAAGGACTCAAGTAAATATCCTGTGTATTGAAATATTATGATGATAAATGGAAATTTTTGCCAATAACACTATGAAAGTTAAGGGAGAAAGGCAGAAGGAAATATCATTAAGCCCAGAAAGTATATTTATTGAAGTTCACAATGATTTATGCACAATATGAAAATATCAGAGAAAATATTAAATATATATGATTGAATATATATACATAGAAAATATATATTTATAATATAAAAAAAAAAAAAACTAAAAAAAAAAAAAAAACTAAAAAAACTAAAACTAATTATTCCTGAGGAAAATCTTAGATAAATTTATAGATTAGCTGCAAGAGATTGATAGATCTTATGACTATGTGCTAGGGATAATTCAATAGTTGAGAGTTGCCAGACTGTTTGTAAAAGGCTGAAAGTGGCAATGAAGGGAATGATATGGTTAAGTATACTAATAGAGTAACTAAAATACAGGGTGCTATGCATAAGGCAGAAATTTGTGAAGTGCCCAAAGGAAGCTGATTTCCCCAAGTAATTTTCTAAGGGAGAACAGAGAGAAACACCAAATTGCTTGAGGAAAATTAAAAAAAAAATAATTTTTATATTAAATATATTACACTAATATAATTTAAAAAAAAAATTCAAAATTCAAAATTTTAAAAAAATATTATTTATGTATTTCATATAAAAATTATACATAATATATTTTTTTTCAAATTGAATAATAATTGATCAAATTTTAAAAATATATTTTAATAGTGAAAAAAAAGTTCTCCAAAAATTAAATAAAACTTTACTTAAGTACATCAAAACTTATGTATAACAAATGAATTAAACATTTGAAAGCATGTTCACAAATACATATACACACACACACAGAAACACATACACTCACATAGACGCTCATAAGGAAATTTCAATTAACAATTGAAATGAAAACTATGACAGAAGTCAGCAATTAAAATTTGTTGTAAAAGTTATGCACAAAATGTTGACAAATTTAATCAAAATCGTATGAATGTGGTCAATATGGTTTCTAGTTGAAAACTAATTTAGTTTCAGGCAATTGTTAATTGAACTAATGAAACACAGCAACAAATTTTAATTTAAATTTAATTGTAAATTTAATCATACGCAATGTTGTACGATGTAGTATGTTAAATTTTATGCTTTATTTTAGTATGACACGTGAATTAAAAGGTAAACCTTTTAACATGTCAATGTTTATTAAGAATAACATTATTCACCATGCCAAAACTTGACACCTTTTACCATCTTTTATGCTTTCACACATTACCTTTCTCCTTCTCCTACTTTCTCTATCTCTATCTACATCTCTATCTCTAGCTTTAGCTCTCTTTCTGATGTAAGCATGTGTATAGCGCATTCCGCAAGAGATGTGTATACATTTAATGTTATAAAAAGCCCCGTAACGTGTACACACACACACACACTCCACACATACATATACAATTTGAGCAAAAGAGAATACCTTAATTGAATAGAATGTTGGTCCAAGAATTATTATAATTACTTAGCCGTTCTCTGCCTGAAATGTAAGTTAATAATAGCTTAAAACATTATTTTTCTCCTATCTTCTTTTTTTTTCCAGCCAAAGAGAGAAATATGATAGGAATCTTTTAGCATAAAGTTAACTGAATTTTTGCTGCTTGCCTCTTAACTATTTTAATTGGGAACGCGATACAACAAGCCGGCTTTAGCTGTAGCTCAAATTAAAGCATAGCTAATTCTTTGCTTGTGGTTTTACTAACGATTTAATAAAGCAAACAGCTACTCGTATTAACGGTACAAAAACTGTAACGGCTTTGGGCCAAAACACCATAGTCTCTTTGGTATGATAATGAACCTAATAGCAGCAGCAGCTTTAACCACAAAAACAAAAATAACTGTTCCTAATAAGTACTAAAATAGCTGGCAATCTTTAAGAGAAGAGCAAGCTTCAAATTAAATTATATATAAGTGCAAATCTACAACTCGAAATATATATATAGATAAGTACAATAAAAGAAGATGATTATGCTTATAAATGGTTGCAAATATAACAGTAATAGAAAATTTAATTGTGAACCTCTTCAACTAACAGAGAATTAACATAATGAAGCGAAATAACAGTTCAAGTAATAGTGAGAACTAATTGTAATGAAGAGCTTAAAGAGTAGCTGATAGTATTTAATAAAAGGTAGAGTTAATTGTAGTCTTAGCAGTTCAATTAACAGTGGAGTCAACAGTACAGACTTAAATTAACACTGTTAATTAAGTACACTTAACAGCAGAACTTAAAATGAAACTTCAAGTAAAACTTAGAATTAAAAAGTTAAGACAAAAATCAAAACATAAAGCAAAGTACATAGGGTTAAGAGGGGATAATGCTGCAAAAATGTACACATAAACATTAAGGATAACAGGAAAAATTCAAAAAATTTAGTTATCATCATTAAATCAACATGTTAATTGATAACAGCAGACAACAGATAACAGCGCAGCTTAGCGAATCTTAAAGGCATTTTAAGACCCACCAAAAACTATGTTAATAATCAGCAATTATCAAGAGTTTGACATAATAAGACACCCAGTTATATATATTTCTATATGTATATATATAAATATATATATATATATATGGGGTTTACTAAAGAATCGGCGGTTTCGGTCGATTTGCATTAATTAAAGTCGTCTCTTCCACACTTTTAGCCCTGCACTTTCAGTAAAGCAGGAGCGATACCAACACATCATTAAGCTGCACGACTCTTCTTCCAAAAATGAAGAATTGCTTGACCATTCTTTTGCCTAATACATGCCTATATATATACTTGCTCTTTCTCTTTCTCTCTAGCACTGGGTCACACTAACAGCTGCAGACGCTGTCCCGTCATTTTTTAGCCCCTTTGTCTTTTTGTAAAAAAAGAGCAAAACGGAGCTATTGGAAATATGCAAAATCCAAAAGTATGTAACACATAGAAATAATCATCGGAGACCCCATAAAGTATATATATTCCTGTTCAGGACGACAAGTATAGTCGATCTAACCCTGTCCGTCCGTCCGTATGAACGCCTGTTTCTCAGAGACTATAAGAGCTAGAGCAACCAAACTTGAAATCTAGATTCGTTATGTTCGTACGCTGTACAAGTTTGTTTTAGATTTTCGAATTTCCTCCCCTGACCGCCGCAATTTAAAAAAAATCGATTTTCAGATACAATTTTTAACCGATCAAATTTCTTTTACGCACACATACTAAGTAGACCATTTTTCATCTACGTTAAAATTCATCTAATTTTGTTAAAATTTAACAATAAACTCGGAAGTTATACAACATTAAGTACCGCGCTATAGAGCGTGGGGGGCAAAAAGGTGCGCGCATTGGCTAAGTACGTGCATAACTGTGTGTATGTATGAGTATGTGTGTGTATGGCTGTATATGTAGGCAAAGGGACTCTCGTATTCGGGTATACTCGACTACAGACTTCTTACTTGTTTTTAAATATATTTATAATTAGAAACCGTTCAAAATCATTTGAGCTTAACCTAACGGGGGCAACATTTAAATTTGGAAACATTAGTTTCCCTAAGACTAAAGTAAAAGTTATATACAAATGTTCACATATGATATGTATTATATGTTTAGGGGATATATACAGAATATAAAATTATTGTATTATTCGCGTAGGCAGATCGATTGGATGAGCTCTCTCTGGATTCTCCAGTGGGTTCGGGTGAACCACAAGTTTATCAGCATATCGGCTGCTGTGGTTGGTCTCCGATTAGAACCAGCTTGAGATCTTTTCAATTACACAGTTTGGTGACATACTAGGGAAGCAGGAAGTTTCGATGCAGCTGAACACGTTGAAGCTGATAGAAACCCATGGGTACGATGGCATAAAAAACCGGCCAGCGAAATCACTTCCTCGCAAAGGAGTCCTAACTCTAGTCAAAATATTTAACGATGATTAGACTAGGGCACCTCCCTAGGCAATGGAAGCATGCGCGGATTGTGATGATCCCCAAAGTCTGGAAATCACCTACATAGATCGACTGCTACCCAGATCGCCCCATAAGCCTGTTAGCAACCTACTCAAAGGTATTTGAACGAATTCTGCTAACCCGACTGACGGAGTTGCCACAGCTAACAGTCCACTTACTAGAATAAATTAAATAAATATAAAATAAGTCTCAAATTTTCTTTTTGCTTTCCTGTTGCATACTTTATGCAGAAATCTAATTGTAAAGGCAACGCTTGCTGGGGTATCAATAATATTTCATATTGAAAGCAAAATTGGTCTTAGAATTCCCAACGAGTTATAGCAAAATTTTGTTGAATTGACCTCTCCGGGATACTCAAGTCAAGGTTACTTTGGTTTACCTTCATAGTTTTCTGTCTGGTATGTACTCCCAAATTAGGAGTACAACTCGGACAGAACTTTATAATTTTTTAGTGGTTATTCTTATTAAAAAGATACATCTCTTTTTGGAGGATAAATCACTCTTACTATTTGTTCTTCCATTTTTATATGATCTTTTCTTAATAATGATGTAGAAGAATAAACATAAATATAAAAATAAATAAAATAAAAAAAAAATAAATAAATCAATTTTTTATTAATTTGCTTATGTTTTACTTTAATAATCGCCTGCTATTCGTTCTATTTGATAAAGAATTCTTTATCATTGCGGGAAATAGAAAAAAAAACATTATAACCAAAAAAAAAAAAAAAAAAAAAACTTTTATAAATTATTTAATTACTAATAGTTATTAAGCTTTGCCCATAAGACAAAGCGTGGTTTCTTTTAATATAAGATACATTTAATGTTAAGGTCTATATTGTTGACTGTGTTCATTAAATAAATAAATTAATAATTTAAAAAAAAAAAAGAAAAAAAAATCTTTTCCATGCAATAGAAACTCCCCAAGCATGTCACATTGAAGAAATTTGATGAATTTTGAATGTAGATATATATTCAATTGGCTAAAGATTATTAATAATCGATTTTTTCATATTGCGGGGGAAGTGGAAGAAGTTCAAATATGTAAAGTAAACATGTCTATCATATGGAAAGAAACTAGATACCCTACGCCCACGCCATTTATAACATCTGACTATTCCTATAACAATTAAATTATTCCCAATAATTATTCCTATAGTTATCCTAAATAAATAGACACTCCAGCAGATACAACAATAGGTTGGAGCACCATAGGAATCGTCTGTAACACATAGAAATAATCATCGGAGACCCCTTTAAGTATATATATTCTGAGTCAGGACGACAAAACGAGTTGATCTAGCCCTGTCCGTCTGTCTGTCCGTCCGTCCGTCCGTCCGTCCGTCTGTCTGTCCGTCTGTCTGTCCGTCCGTCCGTCTGTCTGTCCGTCCGTCCGGCCGTCCGTCCGTCCGTCCGTCCGTATGAACGCCTGTTTCTCAGAGACTATAAGAGCCAGAGCAACCAAATTTTAAACCTAGATTTATCATTTTCGTACGCTGTATTAGTTTGTTTTTGATTTTTCAATTTCCCCCCTGACCCCCCCGCAATTCGAAAAAATCGATTATTAACCATAATTTTCAACCGATCAAATTTATTTTTGGCACACATCATAAATAGACTACTCTTGATCCATGTTGTAAATCTGGGTAAGATTGATCAAAAATCTCGGATTTTATACATCATCAAATGTGGTGTTATGGGCCACGGGGGGGGTATAGTTGTGCGCGCAAAATAAGAGCTTGAGCAACGAAATTTGGAACGTAGATTTGTTATGTTCTTACGCTATACGAATTTGTTTTAGATTTTCGAATTTCCTCCCCTGACCCCCGCAATTTGAAAAAATCGATTTTCAGATACAATTTTTAACCGATCAAATTTCTTTTTCGCGCACATATTAGACCATAGTAGACCATTCTTCATCTACGTTGTGAATTTCGTTAAAATTTAACAATAAACACGGAAGTTATACAACATTAAGTAACGCGCTATAGAGCGTGGGGGGCAAAAAGGTGCGCGCATTGGCTAAGTACGTGCATAACTGTGTGTATGTATGAGTATGTGTGTGTATGGCTGTATATGTAGGCAAAGGGACTCTCGTATTCGGGTATACTCGACTACAGACTTCTTACTTGTTTTTAAATATATTTATAATTAGAAACCGTTCAAAATCATTTGAGCTTAACCTAACGGGGGCAACATTTAAATTTGGAAACATTAGTTTCCCTAAGACTAAAGTAAAAGTTATATACAAATGTTCACATATGATATGTATTATATGTTTAGGGGATATATACAGAATATAAAATTATTGTATTATTCGCGTAGGCAGATCGATTGGATGAGCTCTCTCTGGATTCTCCAGTGGGTTCGGGTGAACCACAAGTTTATCAGCATATCGGCTGCTGTGGTTGGTCTCCGATTAGAACCAGCTTGAGATCTTTTCAATTACACAGTTTGGTGACATACTAGGGAAGCAGGAAGTTTCGATGCAGCTGAACACGTTGAAGCTGATAGAAACCCATGGGTACGATGGCATAAAAAACCGGCCAGCGAAATCACTTCCTCGCAAAGGAGTCCTAACTCTAGTCAAAATATTTAACGATGATTAGACTAGGGCACCTCCCTAGGCAATGGAAGCATGCGCGGATTGTGATGATCCCCAAAGTCTGGAAATCACCTACATAGATCGACTGCTACCCAGATCGCCCCATAAGCCTGTTAGCAACCTACTCAAAGGTATTTGAACGAATTCTGCTAACCCGACTGACGGAGTTGCCACAGCTAACAGTCCACTTACTAGAATAAATTAAATAAATATAAAATAAGTCTCAAATTTTCTTTTTGCTTTCCTGTTGCATACTTTATGCAGAAATCTAATTGTAAAGGCAACGCTTGCTGGGGTATCAATAATATTTCATATTGAAAGCAAAATTGGTCTTAGAATTCCCAACGAGTTATAGCAAAATTTTGTTGAATTGACCTCTCCGGGATACTCAAGTCAAGGTTACTTTGGTTTACCTTCATAGTTTTCTGTCTGGTATGTACTCCCAAATTAGGAGTACAACTCGGACAGAACTTTATAATTTTTTAGTGGTTATTCTTATTAAAAAGATACATCTCTTTTTGGAGGATAAATCACTCTTACTATTTGTTCTTCCATTTTTATATGATCTTTTCTTAATAATGATGTAGAAGAATAAACATAAATATAAAAATAAATAAAATAAAAAAAAAATAAATAAATCAATTTTTTATTAATTTGCTTATGTTTTACTTTAATAATCGCCTGCTATTCGTTCTATTTGATAAAGAATTCTTTATCATTGCGGGAAATAGAAAAAAAAACATTATAACCAAAAAAAAAAAAAAAAAAAAAACTTTTATAAATTATTTAATTACTAATAGTTA
Organism: Zygothrica quintamaculata; assembly: GCA_037044455.1. Classification (NCBI taxonomy): domain Eukaryota; kingdom Metazoa; phylum Arthropoda; class Insecta; order Diptera; family Drosophilidae; genus Zygothrica; species Zygothrica quintamaculata. The sequence goes on along the minus strand of JBAMBS010000963.1, from coordinate 107,422 downwards.
TTAAGCTTTGCCCATAAGACAAAGCGTGGTTTCTTTTAATATAAGATACATTTAATGTTAAGGTCTATATTGTTGACTGTGTTCATTAAATAAATAAATTAATAATTTAAAAAAAAAAAAGAAAAAAAAATCTTTTCCATGCAATAGAAACTCCCCAAGCATGTCACATTGAAGAAATTTGATGAATTTTGAATGTAGATATATATTCAATTGGCTAAAGATTATTAATAATCGATTTTTTCATATTGCGGGGGAAGTGGAAGAAGTTCAAATATGTAAAGTAAACATGTCTATCATATGGAAAGAAACTAGATACCCTACGCCCACGCCATTTATAACATCTGACTATTCCTATAACAATTAAATTATTCCCAATAATTATTCCTATAGTTATCCTAAATAAATAGACACTCCAGCAGATACAACAATAGGTTGGAGCACCATAGGAATCGTCTGTAACACATAGAAATAATCATCGGAGACCCCTTTAAGTATATATATTCTGAGTCAGGACGACAAAACGAGTTGATCTAGCCCCGTCCGTCCGTCTGTCTGTCCGTCTGTCTGTCCGTCCGTCCGTCTGTCTGTCCGTCCGTCCGGCCGTCCGTCTGTCCGTCTGTCCGTCTGTATGAACGCCTGTTTCTCAGAGACTATAAGAGCTAGAGCAACCAAACTTGAAATCTAGATTCGTTATGTTCGTACGCTGTACAAGTTTGTTTTTGAATTTTCAATTTCCCCCCTGACCCCCGCAAATCGAAAAAATCGATTATTAAGCACAATTTTCAACCGATCAAATTTATTTTTGGTACACATCATAATTAGACCATTATTGATAGATGTTATGAATCTGGGTAAGATTGATCAGAAATCTCGGAAGTTATAGATCAGCAAAAGTGGCGTTATGGGCCCCGGGGGGGTAATCTAGTGCGCGCAAAATAAGAGCTAGAGCAACGAAATGTGGAACGTATATTTGTTATGTTCGTACGCTATACGAGTTTTTTTTAGATTTTCGAATTTCCTCCCCTGACCCCCACAATTTGAAAAAGTCGATCAAAGGGTACAATTTTTAACCGATCAAATTTCTTTTACGCACACATATTAAGTAGACCATTTTTCATCTATGTTAAAATTCAGCTAATTTTGTTAAAATTGAACAATAAACACGGAAGTTATACAACATTAAGTACCGCGTTATAGAGCGTGTGGGGCTAAAAGGTGCGCGCAATGGCTAAGTACGTGCAGAACTGTGTGTATGTATGAGTATGTGTGTGTATGGCTGTATATATAGGCAAAGGGACTCTCGTATTCGGGTACACTCGACTACAGACTTCTTACTTGTTTCTTACAGTATTGTTAAAGGTTTTCACTTTTCGCGAAAGAAAACAAAACTTTTACTAAATACTAATCAAGCATTTTATTATTTATATATATATATATATATGTATATAAATTTAATATTGATATAAATTGAATATAGAAAGTAAAGAGAACAAGAGAATTGAATTGTTGACAACATAAGAAGCTAAGAACAACAGAAAAGTAAAAGCCTTTAAGTTTTTAATGAAGTCTTTTGTCAACTTTGAATGAAATAGACTCTCTTATTAAATGGTTTTGGTTTTGCTTGTTTTTTGCTCTTGGCTCAGTTTTAAGCGCTGTATTCATGCAGCCACATAGAAAAAACTTTATACATTTTGATACTCTAACACAGGGTATATGCACTATAAGACGAGCACACTTACAAAAAAAATTTTCTTTATATCAAAAACTATTAACTGATATAAAAAGAAGCATAAAATGTTTTTAAATATATATTTAATATTTATATACGTTATATATATATTTATATACGTTATATATGCAATTGAAGTGTATATATAATTCGGTGTTAATAATACATACATCATTTTTGTTGTTTGTAAAATAATTTCAGTTAAACTCGTGTTTACCAACAGTCAAACAATGAAATTACCAGGAAGGGTATTATACGCATACGCACACGAACCCACACATATACACACATACACACACATCCACGCAGAGACACACATTGCTATATAAACAGGTGTCTGACAGCTTTGCTGTTGCAAAAACTTTTGAAAAGTGCGGGCAAAAGTCTAACAAAAAGAAGAGCAAAAAAAAGGTGTCAAAAGCGGGAAACGAATGTATTAGCTATACAACATGTATAGTATAAACACACACACACACTCATATATATATGTGCAGAAGTATGTATGCACACACCTACAAAGCCCATAAATATATATATATAAATTCAAAAACACACATATATATACACATGATAGGCAGGGCACTTAATTTCCAGTCAGTTTTGGTGTTGCTATTGTTCTACGCTCATAAGTATGCAACATTTTTATGGCTCATTAAAATTGTTGCTAACATAAATGTATTTACGACTATTGAGCATGATGATCCCAAATAGCAAAAGTCCATACACACCCAAACACACACACACATATATATCAATATTCACACACATACATACAACATTGTGTTCATTTCGAATGTGTCGCAAATGAGAGTCAATATGAAATTTATTAGTTTGTAGTGAAAAATGTAATTTGCAACCGACGAAAACGTTGTATCCTTTGGCTAACATACAAGTGCAACATATACATTGGCAATGCGCTGATTGAGCGTTGTATAATGAAAGCAGAATTCCATAACATGGGCCAAAAAAAAAAAAAAAACAATGAGCGAGAGAGAGAGGCGGCAAGAGCACTAGATGTTGTCAACTGTATAGAATTTTGATTATTGCTGTTATGTGTTATGCTCGTAACAGCAACTACATGAAATTTACATATACACATATACATATGAGTATATTACGCGAATACCTTTCTATTCATATATATGTGTATGTGTGTGTGCTGCTTTTGTTTTTATTCTTGCTGTTGCTGTTGCTGCTAGCACACATAATCAACATTTTTATTGATTGCTTAACTTTATTAGCGTACATGCGGAGCAAGGTGGGTAAATGTGTGTGTGTGTGTTATTTTTTTTTCTTTTGCTAGAAAGCATACCGAGAGGGTAGTTTGATTGTGCGTAGCAAATTGTGTGACGAAAACAAAAGGAAACATAAAAAGGAAAAACACAAACAAAAACAAAAACCAAAAACCAAAAACAAAAAAAAAACTATTTGATACTTTCGAGTGCTAAACGAAGTGTAAAAAAACATCTGTTATATTCGTAGCTAGGTGAGAAATTCTTCTTCTAATAGGTAGGCAGGAGGCAAGCTAACAAACAATAGTTGATTCCTTCAAATATATATAAATTTATACATACATATATATATATACTAGCTGTGAATTATATAGAGTGCAGAAAGATGAGCTGGTAGCAAGGTACATAATATAATTTATATATGAACTATATTATATACATTTTAAAGCTATATCTTACCAACTTGTATTAAAAGTATTTATATATATATATATATATATATATAATAGGCTTATAATAAGTTACAAGCAACAGCAAAACCAAGTTAGTTGCATGAAGCTTTGATTCTGGGCTTATTTTAATGAGATTAAATTGCATTAAGCATAAGCTAACATATATATATATATTAATAAAAAACTGGACGTATTTATGTTTATATATATATATATAATAGTTAGCATTAAGTTTTCTTGTTTGACTTTAAAAAATTTACCAATAAAAGCTGTGAATTCTGTTACATTTTGCAATCTTTTAGCGCAAATTTTTAGTATTAAATTTTCAATTTTTTTTAAGCTTTTTCCTATAAATAATAAGGAAATTATTTTTTTTTTAATTCTAAATTTATTTTATATTTTTTTTTTGTTAAATTTCATTTAATGTAGCGCAATTTAATTGATAGGAAAATGCTTTGAAGGGTTGTCAGTTTAACTCTATAATATATATACTTGTACTATGTATATTTATATATATATATATGTATATATATATATCTATATATATATATATATACGAGTATACATAATAATGTTTTCTGTATCATGAGTGTCAGTTGTATGGAGCTATCGGACTTGTCAGAAGTAAAATGCGTTCAATAAACAATTTGAAATGTCAATGAATCGCAAAAGCTGTTGCACGACAACAACAACAACAAGAAGAACAAACGAGAAAAGCAAAAGTGGCAACACTTGAGAGCATTGCACCAAAAACTAGTAGCAACCAACAACTATATAAGGACCCCCCTGGCTAACCCTAAACCTATATATATATATATATATATATTGTGACAACTCTGACAACAATGCAACAATGTTGCAGCTGTTGCCAAAAAACAAACTTTGCTTTTTATTCGACTGGTTTGTGCTCGTAACTTTGTGTTGCACATGAATGAAATGGAATGGAATGGAAGGAAACGCTTCCACACACACACAACCAAAAAAATGGATTTGAACCCAAATTATGGTAAAAGAAATATTGAAAAAATCACAAAATGCTTGTAGCATAAACAGAGACCATAAAAAAAGAAGGAAAATGAGTTAGTTTTTCATGAAAAAACGTTTATTCTATTAATATTTGTGACATTATTAGCCCCTTTGCCTTTTTGTAAAAAAGAAGCAAAGCGGAACTATTGGAAATATGCAAACTCGAAAAGTATGTAACACATAGAAATAATCATCGGAGACCCCATAAAGTATATATATTCTGAATCAGGACGAGAAGACGAGTTCATCTAGCCCTGTCCGTCTGTCTGTCTGTCTGTCTGTCCGTCTGTATGAGCCCCTGTTTCTCAGAGACTATAAGAGCTAGAGCAACCAAACTTGAAATCTAGATTCGTTATGTTCGTAGGTTATACGAGTTTGTTTTTGATTTTCGAATTTCCTCACCTGACCCCCGCAATTTGAAAAAATCGATTATAAGGTACAATTTTTAACCGATCAAATTTCTATTTCGCACACATATTAAGTAGACCATTCTTCATCTACGTTGTGAATTTCGTTAAAATTGAACAATAAACACGGAAGTTATACAACATTAAGTACCGCGCTATAGAGCGTGGTGGGCTAAAAGGTGTGCGCAATGGCTAAGTACGTGCAGAACTGTGTGTATGTATGAGTATGTGTGTTTATGGCTGTATATGTAGGCAAAGGGGCTCTCGTAGTCGGGTACACTCGACTACAGATTTCTTACTTGTTTTTTTATAGATTTCTCTTTACCATAATATGATATATGGAATACTTTACTAGAGTATATGCGTATGAACAATCATATATATATATATATATATTGCTATTCAGTAGGAAATGGTCAAGTAAGCTATAATGGAACTACAAAAAGTTTGAATCCTTTTAAATGTTTGCTTCATTAATAACTTGAAGATTTGTTGATTTACTCAAAAGTTTCAACAGTTAAAGCTGACAGCAAAGTCATTTGCAATTGGGGTTTGTACCGATAGGGGGGTGCGTGAGAAGGGGGTTGGCACTTTGGACAATATTCGTGTGACAATTGTTAAGGGCAAAAAACCACAGGCCACACACAGCCTTTTGCAGGGACGTGGCCAATGCCAATATTTATTTTATACCCACATAATAAAAGCGCAGTATGCAAGGACAGACAGAGAGAGAGAGCGAGGGAGATAAAGAGAGATAGCGAGAGAGATAGAGAGAATGTGTGTAGTTCTTTCGTTTTTCTGTTGCTTGTTGCATACTTTTGTGCGTCAAAGACAGACAGAGAGAGAGAGAGAGAGAGACTGCAGCTGCAGGCAATATGTGTAATATATAGAGATATGAGTAGAAACACAGTTAGAGAGAGAGAGAGAGAGAGAGAAAGAAAATGAGCTTGTGCATGGGATAATGAAATTGAATATGTTGTTGCCACAAATAGTTCACTTATACTTTTATTCTTCTTCTTCTTCTCTTGTACTTTTCCTTTTCTTCTTCCTCATCTTCATACTTTATTCTATTTGTTTTTTTCTTTTTTTTCCCCCCTGTATATCAACTCATGTACATTATTCATACAATTTGCCATTTTCCCTTGGGTAAGGCTCAACGCTCAATGCACAACTATCCCCCGCATCATCCCTTAGCTTTTGTTTTCCTGTCATTGCCATTGCCATTGCCATTGCCATTGCTATTGCAAATGCTGCAGTCAAAAGTCTATAAGCAGCTGTTGTTGCACATATATATATTTATTTTGCTGTTGATGTGCATTTTGCGTCATATTAAATGTCATGCGTGGACACATAAAGCCACGCTAGTTAAACACTGTGAAACACTGGAATCAAGGGCACGTAAATGTACACAAACATGCGGTAAGGAAAACAATTTCAATATAAAGACAGACAGAGATAGAGAGATATAAAGACAGACAGTGATAGAGAGAGAGAAAGAAGAAAAAGGACATGTAGTTAGCAAATAATGCCAGGCAAAACATGAAGAAGTTTTTCTCATTTTCTAATTGAATACATGCAAGTATCCTGGCATTCCACAGAACTTCAATTCATTTTACATATATATATATTTATATAATGCAAACGTTATGCGCGCTTGTGGTAAAAATTCCAACTAGCTGCAATTATAAAAATTCATGCAATATAAACTTGCTGCAAGTTGCCAGCAATTCCATGAAACTTAAACCTAATACAAAACTCAAAAGATATTTCTACATAAATTCTAAGCGAATTATATATAAAGGAAAGCTAGTAATAAATGTTAAAAATGTTACTAAGAAACCTGTAGAAATTGAGATGAAAGGTTTATAGAATATATATATTATATATATACAAAAACTGTTATAAAGTTATATATATATATATACATATATAGTTGACATCAATTGCTTTGATATTTGATTGAGTCTGGCATAAAGTTTAGATTTAATACTGGGAAAATATTTTTGCTACAATGTGCTCAAAGCATAAGGACTGCATTACAGACTGCTTAGCAATGAATTTCATATAAAAATAGTTTGTATTCTTTAGAACTGACATCTATTCACATATATCAGTTCTATATCTTATAAATTTACTTAGCTTGTTATACTTAAGAGCTAAAGGTAAAATGCTTTGAGTTAGTTGCTTGAAACTAGCAAAAAAATGTGAGGGATAAATTTTACTGCTTGAATCTGCTCAAGGTATAAATAAGAAGAAAGTTTATATTAAAGTAGAAGGTAATATATATATATATCTATAATATATATCTATATATGTGTATATTGTAACTCGCTATTTGCTTTAAGTTAACATCACTAGAAATAGTTTAAGTTGATTTAATTTATGTTGATTGTCGATTGCCGCAGGAGTAGCAGTTGGCCCCAAGGTGCTATGGCTGCATTGAGTTGCAATTTAACTGAATCATCATCATCATCATCATCATTATCATTTATGGACTCGCATTGCTGTTGTATCAACACTCACTTGTTGGCTACAATTCAACACAGTCAACTCACATATGAAAGTTAATGTAATGAATGAAATGGCCACTTCCCTTTCTCTCTCATATATATATATATATATATATATATATATATATATGTGTGTGTTTGTATGTGTTTGTGTTGCAGTTGGACGAACCATTCATTTTGATTTGGAAAACACTTTATCACTTAATGTTGTTTTGTGGCAATTTACTTTTTATTTTCCATTTCATTTGCGCATATTTCGTCCTTGTCATATCTTCCCTCTGCACTGCTCTGTTCCGTTCTGTTCTTTGCTCACTTTTCATTTCATTTCATATTTTCTTTTTTTTTTTATTCTACTGTATCTGTTTCTGTATCTGTGTGTGTCTGTGTGTTAGCCCCTATTCTCATCTCTATGAGTCAGTCAGTGTCTCTGTTGTCCAAGTCTTGTTAAGTGAAACAATTGAATTGTTAACCGAACAATAAAGTATTTTATTATTATTAGATTTTTGCTTGCTGCTCAACATTTGGCCATTGCTTTTGTCGCAGAAAGAAAGAACCATCTCTTTTTGTCCCCACCCCCCTCCTTACAACCATCATCTCCTTCCTTCCTGGCCATCTTAAGTGCCATTTGGCTCTCTGATATGGCTGCTTGCTATATGACAGGCAGTTGGCGGCAGTTAACGTTGCTTTCCTTTGCCTTTGCCTTTGCCGTTTGCTTTTTCCATTGCCATTGCCATTGCCAGTGCCATTCCTCTCCCACTTTTCTCTTTGCCTTTGCCTTTGCCTGGCGGCGGTTTGCTGTTTGGCATTTTGGTGCCTTGCGGTTGTCTCGAGTAGATTTCCGACATATTTCTTGCCTCTTGTTATTTGTCATTTGTATTATGTGCGAGATTTCTTTTGCTTTCTTTTCTTTTCTTTTTTTTTTTTGTTGCTTTAACTTCCTCTTTCTTCTCATTTTGCTTTCATTCTTTGCTGTTGTTGTTGTTGCTGTTGTTGCATTTATATATATACATATATTATTTTTGTTGTTGTTGGTTAAGGCCAGAGTGTTGAAATATTTTGAAGCTTGCTTCTTCTGGCTGTAAGTATTGCCAAGCCATTTAGGCTTTTTGAATTTATGGCCATTCTGCGTTTTGTGGCTCTTTTTTTTTACTTTACAAATGCTGGCCTCCACCACTACGTTGACATACCACCACCACAGCAATTTAGGTTTTGTGACCTTTGACACATACTCGCACAATACGGAATGGTACGTGTATAACTGTCCATTGATTTACGATCCAATGCTTTGTATATATATAGAGAATGATGGGTATTTGGGCAGTGCTGCTGGCGGGGAGGGGGGGCGGTGGACTTTCACACAAAGTTACGTGCTTGACCTACTTTAAGCAACCAAAGTGCAGCTGTATAACTTGACTAAATTCTTTCCGATCACATCAAAATACCAAAAACGCAGCAGTTAACTTTTTTTTTTCCTGCCATGTTAAATTTAGCTGAAAAGTTAAATCTCAGTTGACTTCAGTTGTCATTGATAGAATGAAGAATGTTCTACTTCCATAACAAGTTCGATAAAGTTGAATTTTGTTAACATTCTCTCTCTCCCCTTTATACTCTATCGTTGAAAAATATAAAACTTGTTTGTAACTAATAAATGAGTGTTAGCAATGGGAATATAAATTATTTCACTGTTAAAGGTTAAAAAAAAACTTCTAGCACTGAAATCCGTGTTGAATTCTTGCAGCTAACGCACATTTTGGCAATTTAATTGCTTGGCCTAAAATGAGTTTTTGGCTTTGGCGAATTGATGGCAAAACTTGTTAAAATAGAGCTATAAAATTATGTAAGGCTAATAGGAAACGGATGAAAGCTCAGCTCGAATAAGTTGTAATTGTGTGTGTTTTTGATGATGGCTGACCAGCTTACACACATAAAATTGTGTATGTGTACACAGACACACACACACACACTCAAATACATACACATACACATACATGTAACACAAGTACATAAAGTAAGTCATACGCTTGACCGCGTAATCAACTTAAGAGATTAACAACTACAATAAAAATCAAAGCGGTCAAAAGACGTTCAAAGAGTGTCAGCAAAAGAAAAGAAATCAACTGAGATCCAAAGAGATAGAAAGAGAGAAAGAGAGAGACAGAGATACAGATAGAGCATAAAAGAGAATGTGGTTAAGTGAGACGAGTGTAATTATTGTATGTTGTAGGCCAAAATATATATATATATATATATATGATAAAAAGCAATTGAATGGAAGGTAATCAACAGGCGCCGCAAAGTAGGCAACACAATTTAAGTTGTGGACAAGTGGAAAGTGGAAATTCAACGAGTGGGTACAATTTAATTGAAATGTTTGAAATGAGACAGAGTGGAAAAATGCCAACACATAACTAAATACACACACACACACACACTCACATATATATACAGATGTACGCATTTAGTAGTAGACAAGTGCAAGGACAAAAGGAAACAAAACGCAACGTAGCAAACGGCAAACGTCGCGCGCCGATACAAAGACATGTTTTAATGCCATTCAACAAAGTTGTTTTCGTCGTCTCCGTCTTTTCGTTGTCCTTGGCTGAACTTAACTATACACACATACAGATACAGTCAAACGATTGAGCACACACACATACACACACACACACACATGGGACACTGAACACATAAAAGGCGTAAGCCGTTAAAGTAAAATGTGCTAGCCACAAGAAACAGTGAACCAAGCCCTAGACGCAGGCACAGACGCAATCCTGTACACAGAACTGGACACTGGATATACTGTATAGTGTATAGTGTTTGGTATATAGTTAACACTGTACAGTGGTAAAAATTGTGATACTCCCTCGTTGTTAACAAATGTTTTCCATATAATATTTATAAATGGTAGAAAGTTTTTAACATAATCACATAAAGCTGTTAAGATAACAGCTGTTAAAAGTTTATTTAACACAAAAAAAAAAAAAAAAAAAACAAATTTCAATTCTTTCCATGGTGTATTGGCCATAGATATAGCCGAAGCTATTGTTAAGCCCAGAAGTAGCGTAACTTTTGATGAGCATCAGAAGTTACACGCCTGGATTGTCGTCTCTACTTGTTGTTGCTGTTGATGTTGTTGCTGTTGGTGTTGGTGTTGATGTTGATGTTGTTCTGTCATCCTTAAGCCATGTCCTTGCCGCAGTTACCAGTTTACCTGGCAAACTACGTGTAGGTATAACAATTCAGTTAGTTTTGTAGTATTGTGCATAGTTTGTGCTTCCCTTGGCTCAAACGCTTTTCAGCTTAAGTATCTTTTGACCAGTTTTCTCTATTTATTTGTATTCTTTGTATATTTTTCTTATTTTTTTCTGTTTTTTTCTTATTATTTTTATTTGCTAACGTTATTGTCGTTGCAATTTCAATATATACACATATACATATAAATGTATATATATAATATCACAATGTTCAATTGAAATTTCTGTAGTCAATGGACAAGTCAAGGACAAACACAAGCGAAAGCCCAAGCACAAGGACAAGGACAAGGACAAGGACAAGGATAAGGAAATGTATTGTATTTGTATTGTGTTTGAATTTACTTATATAGTATATATTAACAATTCAGTTAAAATGCCTGCAATGTATTCGATTTCAATACAAAACAACAAACTAATTGTTCAAGGCTAAATGTTAAGTGAAATGCCACATTGGAATCCAAGCCACAAAATTGATTGTTATAATTTTAATGAACGCATTTGTTTACCCATTATATTGATATTGAAATTTAAAACACAAATATATCTATATATATATATATACATATATTTACATAATAAATCCTTTTTAGAAACTTATGCACTAATGAAGCAAAAAGAAAACCAATAAAAAGTATAAAAGTTAATTGAGCTGTGTTAAGAATCAGTTAAATAATTCAATTCACAATTGAAAATATTTATTGTTATAGTTTTTGACAGTATAAACTTTTCTATATATACTTCTGGCAACTTTTAAACTAAATCGTGTTAGTGCTTATTTGAGCGTAGGGGTAAAATTAAGTATTGACAAGGTCAACAAATGCAGTGAACTGTAAAAAGATGCTTATGGAAAATGGGCGAAACGTTTAGCCATTGTTAACGCAATTTGAAATGCTTTTAATATTTCATTGCAGTATATTAGATTTTTATATTTCAAATATATCGCCTATAAAATATGGTAAAAATTTTGAATTTATTTTATAAATCCTTTTTTTATATTTTATTTATTTGATATATTATATCCATTTTACATATTTCATATTATTTAAATATTATTTTTATAATTTATACATTTAGTATATTTTAAATGTACTATATATTTGTTATATTTTATATAGTTTGTATATTATATAAATTTTATATAATTTATATATTTTATATATATTATATATATTATATATTTTATATATTTTATATATTTTAAATATTTTGTAAATTTTATATATTTTGTATATTTTATATAATTTATATATTTTAATATTTTATATATATTATATATTTTATATATTATATATATTTTGTATATTTTATATAATTTATATATTTTATATATATTATATATTTTATATATTTTATATATTTTGTATATTTTGTATATTTTATATAATTTATATATTTTATATATATTATATATTTTATATATTTTAAATATTTTATATATTTTGTATATTTTGTATATTTTATGTAATTTATATATATTATATATTTAATATATCTCATATATTTTATAAATATTATATATTTTATATATTTTAAATATTTTATATATTTTGTATATTTTGTATATTTTATGTAATTTATATATATTATATATTTAATATATCTCATATATTTTATATATATTATATATTTTATATATTTCATATATTTTATATATTTTATATATTTTATATATTTTATATATTTTATATATTTTATATATTTTATATATTTTATATATTTTATATATTTTATATATTTTATATATTTTATATATTTTATATATTTTATATATTTTATATATTTTATATATTTTATATATTTTACATATTTTATATATTTTATATATTTTATATATTTTATATATTTTATATATTTTATATATTTTATATATTTTATATATTTTATATATTTTATATATTTTATATATTTTATATATTTTATATATTTTATATATTTTATATATTTTATATATTTTATATATTTTATATATTTTATATATTTTATATATTTTATATATTTTATATATTTTATATATTTTATATATTTTATATATTTTATATATTTTATATATTTTATATATTTTATATATTTTATATATTTTATATATTTTATATATTTTATATATTTTATATATTTTATATATTTTGTATATTTTATATATTTTATATATTTTATATATTTTATATATTTCATATATTTTATATATTTTATATATTTTATATATTTTATATATTTTATATATTTTATATATTTTATATATTTTGTATATTTTATATATTTTGTATATATTATATATTTTATATATTTCATATATTTTATATATTTTATATATTTTATATAATTTATATATTTTATATATTTTATATATTTTGTATATTTTATATAATTTATATATTTTATATATTTGATATATTATATATATGTTATATATTTTCTATACTTTATATATTTTATATATTATATATATTATATATATTATATATATTTTGTATATTTTATATATTTTATATATTTAGTATATATTATAGATATTTTTAATTTATATTTTCTTTTTTATATTTTATAATTTATATTTTACTTTTAATTTTTTTATACCTAATAATTAATATTTTATATATATATTTTTTATTGTTACTTGTATTTATTAACTTCTTTGCCTTCGTTTACGGCTCATTTGAGCACTTAACTTCTTTCGCATCAAATTGTTGCCATCATTTGATTCTTCTTGCTGTTGTTGGCAACAATTTAAGGCAAATATAATTTAATGTTTATATATGTATATAAAATGGTACAGACAATATGGCATCAACTATATATAAATACATAATTGTTTAACTGTGCTAGAGCTACTGAATTGAAATTATTAATCGAATTTATATAATGGTCAACTGATGCCGTATGCTTAGAAAAGACAGAAGGACTTGTGAAAGTGGCCTAAAAGGGAACAGTTGATAGTTAGAAGAAATGATTTGATAAAACTTGAGTAGAAACTTAATAATCGGATAACATTTTTGCAGAGAAATTGCATAGATTTTACATATTAATATAAAGAAGAGGTATAAAGCATATAGAATATATATATATATATATATCCATATATATACATATACGATAGGTATATATAGTACTTACATAGCCAATTCATGCGCTCCGTGTACTCAACCTTGCGCTTGAGATCCTTGACGAGAGCTCGAAAATCATCATCATTGAAATGACACTGAATGATTGTATTGTTTAGCTGGAGAATGCTGTATTCATTATTGCCATTGTTGGATGCAGCTGCAGCAGCAGCAGCAGCAATTGTTGTCATGGCATCACGTGCACCGTTAACAGCATTTGAATTGCTTTCGATGTCGGTGGAGCTGGCACGCAATTTGTTACCAACAGTTGCTGTTAGACTGGCATCACCATCCACATTGCTGCAAGATTTACTTAATATAATGGTGGCACGATTGGCAATAGAATTGGCGGCCAATAGATGCTCACCAGCAGCACCACAGCTGCCGCGATGGAATGGCAGCTTTGCTGTTGCTGTCGCTGCTGCTGCTGCTGCAGCAGCTGCAGTACAATTGTTGTTCTTCAATGTGATGCAATGCAATTGATTCGATAATGCAGCAGCTGCCTGAACCGCTGAACAATCGCTGGCACGACGTCGTCGTGGGTTATCGGGATCAGCTAAAGATGAAGGTTGTAAATAGGCGCGTGTTGGGTGTTGACTAGTGGCGCTGGTTGTTGGCGTCACAGTGTTCGCGACAATATCGCCAGCAGCTGTTGCTGCTGCTGCTGCCGCTGCTGTTGCTGCTGTTGTTGCTGTTGTTGCTGTTGCTGCTTCAACCATATTCGACATGGATGTGGACATGGTCAGACTCTGTGCGTTGCTTAGGCTGCTGCTGTTGCTGTCGGCAATGCTGCTGTTGTTATTATGAATGTTGATGCTGCTACTGTTATTATTGGTATTATTATTATTATTGTTATTGTTGTTGTTGTTGTTGTTTAAATTATCGGTGCAAGCTATGCGCCGGCGTATAACAGTAACCTTGCTGCACTGATCCTGATCCTCGTAAAACTGAATTAGCAGCTCCTCAAGCAAGGCTATGGGCGTGGCTGCTGTTAGCAATGATGCCGATGCAGATGCAGACGCCGATGCAGTTGCTGAAACTGGTGCACTTGTTGCTGCCGATGCCGGTGCCGATGCTGATGCTGATACAGTTGCTGATGCGCTGCCTATTGAGCTACCAGACGATTTGCGTCGTACTGTTGCTGTGGCTGTTGTTGTTGCTGTAGTCGTTGCTGTTGTGTTTGCCGTTGTTACAGTCACAATGGCAAGCTCCACCTCCTCTTCTCCCTCCTCGCCGTCTGCCTGTTGTATTTCTAGCTCTTCTTGTTCTTGCTCCAAATCAACAGCAGGCAGTTCCTGCTCTTCGTCTTGCTCTTGGTTAAGTGCCAACTGTGTCTGATCAAAGCTACTGCTGCAGCTTTGACTACGACTTACAGCTGCTGCTGCTGCTGCTGCTGCTGTTGCTGCCGCTGCTGAGGCTGCACCAACGGCTACCGCTGCTGCAGCCAGCACCAAAGCGCGTTCACGTTCTCGTCCTGGACGAAATATCGAATGCTTTAACAATATCTCCTGCAGCTGACGTCGCTGCCGCTGTGCACTGTACGGATTGTCCAGATGAAAGTTGCCGTAATATTTGGCCAGACAGCGCACCCGTGATGCAATATATCCAATTTGCCGTAATAGCCGCACATCTGTGCTTAATGCAGCGGTTCTTTGCGCTTGTTGTTGCAATTGTTGCAGCTGCTGTTGCTGTTGTTGTTGATGTAGTTGATGTTGATGTTGATGTTGATGTTGTTTTCGTGCACCATACAACTGTGCTGCATGTCCGCAGCTATTGCTGCTACTGCTACTTGCTGTTGATTCCAAACGATTGCCACGTGGCTGTGTCACTCTGCCGTCGGTATCGATGTCGACTTCAATATCAAAATTAGCGTCGGCGTCAACGTAAACTTCGTCTTCTTCTTCGTCGTCGTCTTCACCGTTGTCGTCGTCTACGTCCTCGTCGTCGTTGTTATCGTTGTCGCTGCTAACAACACTGTCAATTGTTTCGTTTGCTATTGTTGTCAATGTTGCTGCGGGTATTACTGCTGCTGCTGCTGCTGCTGCTGCTGTTGTTGTACCTGCTGCTGTTATGACAGTAGTTGTTGTTGTTGTTGTATCGCCAGCACCAATTTTATCATCAGCTGTCGATGTTATGGTTGTTCTTGTTGTTATTATTGTTAAAGCTTCGAATGTATCCTCGTCGCTTGTTGCTGCTGCGGCTGCCACTGTCTCTGCTGCTGCCGCTACTGCTGCTGGTGCTGCGGCTGCTGCTGCTGTTGTTGTTGCTGTTGCTGCGCTGCCACGTCGACTACTGCAGCCGCTGTCCTGGTACATTTATAAGCAACCCTCGCAACCTTTTCTTTTTTTTTTAATTTCCTTTCGCACTCTCCCGCTCCCTGTCTCGTTCTGAGCCCTTTGGGTTCTGCCACTGCGTCTTGTTTATCTTCCTTTTTCTCTGTTACTTTTCTTTATTGTTTATTTTTATGTGTTGCATAAATTAATTTGGATGCAAGGCAATTGCAATTGAAGTTACTAACACTGATGCTTACATTGCTTTCTCATTTTTTTTTTTGTATTTTATTATTTTTTTATGATTTTTTTTTTTGTTGTTTTTTTTTCTTTGTGTTGCTTTGTTTCGGTTTTGTTTTCACTTTTGAAATTTTTATTTTTATTTACTCTATTTTTATTATGTGCTGCTGTTTTGTTTTCTGCGTTCTCTTTTTTTTTTGGCGCCTTTTTAATGGCTGTTGCTTTTCATTTTATTTGCAATTGGTTGCTTATGTTTATGCCTTGTCCGGCTGAAAATTATGTAAATTGAGGCTGCTATCTACGGCGTATCCTGTGACTGTGTCCTGTGGACACGATGGTTGACTCCTTAAATCAATTCAGTGGAAAAGTTGCCGCCGCCAATTTGCGTCTCATTTCCATTTGGTGTGCTTTAAACCAAAGTTCACTTTTCTCTCTTTACTTTTTTTTTCTATCTATCTACCTATCTCTCTCAATCTTCCTCTACAGCTGCTACTGCTTGATATCGTTGTTGTTGTTGCTGTTGCTGTTGCTGTTGTTGCTGTTACCGTGTTTTACATTTTATTGTATTTTAATTTGCATTTTTCCACTGTCTGAAAATGTTCATCCCTTTTGGCGTGGGCGGCACACGTCACTTCCGTTTCCGTTCTGCCTTATAACAATTTCAATGGGCGTTTACTTTTGCCTGTTGCTAGTTCAATAGCTGCAAAGATAAAAAAAAATCATATTCCAATCAAATTATATTGCTTATAATCACAGATATTAATTCTTAAGTTTAATCTGAGTTAAAATTAATTAACTGATTTATTTTTTATATTATATTTTATTATATATATATATATATATTTATATTTCATTTATATAAACTTTGAAATATTCTTTTCGATTAAATTATTTTAAAAACTAAAATAAAAAAATAAATTTTTACACACCATTTTAAAAATATTTTATTTCATTTATAACTTATTTCTATTTATTTATATTTTTTGAGAAATTTTTTTCATTTAAATTATTTTTTTTATTTTTGAAATATTATTTATTTTATTTAAATTTCAGAATTACAAATTTCAGTTGGATATTTTAACTAAATACATAAAAGAGAATTATTAAAAAAAATTGATTTAAAACATATTTTTTTTTTTATTTTTTTTTTTAAATTTTCAGAATATGATATTTAAGCTTCGGAAATAGATCTGTAAACTGCTTTTCTCTTTGAGATTTATATTTGTTGATTTTATTTCATGCATGTTGATACATACTTAATTTTTATTTAGTAATATACTATATTTATTTATTCTCCCATCCAAGATGGGACCACATCATTAAATCCGATACAACAAAGCATTGGCACGTATAGCCCAATAATTCGTAAATAAAAGATCTAATAACTGAAAATCTGTCTGAGTTGAAACTCCAATTATGAGCTTCATACAACAGCAGAACAATTATTTAAGGTATACCAAAGTAACCTTGATCTGTGACTGTTTCTATGGGTTCAATTCTACATCTAAATGCTAAAACACGTTGGGAATTCCAAGCAAAGTGTATCAGCATTAACAAATTGGGAATTACAAAATTCACATGATGCCCCAGCAGGCCGAGCAATAACTTCTCTTAACTGTTTGGACTCGAGTTCAAGTCGCAGTTGCAGATGATATTCTTTTTTTTTTTTTTTTGATAAATTGTAATTTTAAGCCCCGTGTCGTGTACAACTGTGTATATGGTTGATTTATTTTTGAAATTAAATTAACTTTTATTTTTATTAATTTTATTTATTAATATTATTTATTTTATTTCATATTTTTTTAATTTATTTTTGAAATTAAATTTTTTTTTCTTTTTTTTTTAATTATTTTATTTATAGAGAAATCTTAAAAATATTTAAATTTTATTTGGGCTTGTACCATATATTTTTTCAAATTTAAAATAAAAGAAAAAGTCTAAAAGTTGACATTGAAAATAAATTAATATGCAACTGAACATGAATGGACATTGAAGTATAAGGTCCTTTTTAAAAAGGATAAATCAATTGAATTTATTGTAAGCACAAATGCATTATGCCAATAATATTTTATAATAAATTTTTCAATAATTTTTGAAAAAAAAAACTTTTTTTAGGAATGTTTTTTACTAGTGCGTTGCTCGATATTGATGCTATTTTTATGGGTGGGCATAATGTTGTCGTTGCCTTAGAATCAATTGAAAAATGCAGCTCAAAGAGTACTTCACAATAAGTTTAATGCGATATATACATATGTATATATATATATATATATATATATATATACATGCAAAGGCGTTGCTTGCCAAAGGCTCTGGATAAACAACTACAATTGCGCAAAGGCAACGAAAGCGGTTACAGCAAGCACCAGCTGCAACAACAACAATAATAACTGTTGTCGAGAACGTTGACAATGACAGCAAATGTCAAACAGTTCTTTCCCATGGCTCATGGCTCCAGTCTGTTAAGTGCAACTTATGTGCATATGTTTCTTTGTGTGTGTATATATAAAGTAGAAGAAAAGAAAGATAGAGAGAGAGAAAGTTTGTGTATGTGGTCAGACCCCATTCCATTTTATTACATTTTTTTCTTCTATTTTTTTACCCTTACCCCAATTGAGTTGAAGGGGCAGTTGCTTTAGCTGCTACTGTTCGACTGTCTGTCATTCAGTCTGTCATCTTTGTCAGCAGCTCGTGTTGGACAAGACAAAGGCAACAACTGAATGTCAGCTGTCCAATGCTGTTTACAAACATTTTTTATGACGACAACGAGAGAGAGAGAGAGAGAGAGAGTTTAAGTAGAAATCACTTAATTAGTAGATACTCTACATAAAGCATTCAATTATCGTTAATCTAACACTTGACTATTTTCAACAAGGATACTTCTGTAACTGTTCTGTTATACATTTGCTTAACTTATTTTCAAAAATTGAAGAAATCAGCACATGGATAACAGCAACAAAATTTCAATAGATCACAACATCAGATCAAGTTAAATCTGAGAATATTTTTATTATTTATATTTATTTATTTTTTTATATATGTCACATTTATATCGGTTCCACCCGACTACAGCTTTCTGTTTCAAGTAAAGGTCACAAAGATCAGAATGCGTGGCGATGTTTGAAATAGAAAATTGACTTGCCTACCTTCAATATTTCACAGATTGTAAATTCCTTTAAATATAACCAATAGACTAACACGAAATGCCTAAGAAGTTCAGCCGGTAAAATTATCATATTTTCATAACATAATAATATTTCATATTTGGTCATTTTAAGCAATTTTCACTTCGCATTCTAGGAACTTTTACCTTAAAAGTATGCTATAAATTTATATATGCTTTATATGTGATTTGAATTCCCAACCAGTTTTAGCCTGTACTCATTATACACTACCTATGTGCCAGTACCTGACTATAGCTTAGGCATTGATCCTGCCAAATCAATGCTAGCCACATTTGCTGACGACGTATGTCTCACATTTAGGGCGAAATGCGAGTACGAAGCTGCGGATGGCATCTAGGAGTTTGCTACCTGCTTCGAGCAATGGGCTAGACGCTGGAATATCAGCATCAACAGCCAAAAATCCGCCAATGTGTGTTTTACACTTAAACGTCGCACCCCTCCAGCTATCATGATCAATGACGAGCCTGTGCCGCAGCCTAATCATACAAAATATCTTGGCGTCACGCTTGACAAACGCCTTACGTTTGGTAAGCATATCAAAAATATTAAGATGCGGCTAAAAGGTGCCGTTAGCAGATACTTTTGGCTGATTGGGCCTCGCAGCAAACTATCAATGCGGAACAAAGTTACCATATACAACCAAATAATTGCTTCTATCTGGAGTTATGGTTGCCAAATTTGGGGGCTGGCATCCGACAGCCAGATCAAGAGAATTCAGATTTACCAAAACAAAATACTGCGGGTGATGACTGGCTGTGAGTGGTATATACGGAATACCATGCTCCACCGAGACCTGAAGATAGCTGCGGTTTTCCAGCAAATTAACTTTCATCCAGCAGATATAACTGTAGGTTGCTGTCGCATCAAAATTACCTAGCTAATCGGCTCACCAATATCCGTTCTGGAACACGGCTCAACAAACGTCTTCCCCATAGTCTGATAACCAGATCTCCTAGACTAAGAATGATTTAAATATTTCCTTATTATTTTTATAATTTTTTGTTTTATTATCGTAAGCTTAATATTATTTGCTAGTAGTTTAAGCTTTTGCGTCCCTTTGACACAATGACACAATGTAAACATGTTAAATAATTTTGTTAACTATTCGCAAACGCTAATCTAAGATTAGCCGGCGCGCCCAACTGGGCTGAATGAATAGCTGAAAAGGACACAAAGGGGTTTTCTGATACTCCGTATGCCTTAATAAATAAAAATTAAAATTAAAATTAATTAATAAAATTAAAAATTAGGAACTTTTACCTTAAGAGTATGATACAAATGTATATATGCTTTAAATGTTCTTTGAATTCCCAACCAGTTCTAGCCTATACGCATAGTGAGTATATTTTTATCTTTTTTTCTTTATTTGCTTCGAGATGAAATTTAATCCTGATGTCCAAGGATGCAAATTCCAGTTGCGGCATTAAAAGAATCACCACATGTATAAGTTATTGTCATAAGGTATAACAATGACAATAACAATAAATGATTAGTATAAGTAATAGATATGTCACATCATCCCACTAAAATCACCAAAATGGAAAACCAGGAAAAAAATATATTTAAAACCTTTCGTCTCATGATTGATAATAAACTGAATCTAAATAAAATATAATTATGGTAATAGAATTTAGTAAAAAGGACACAAAGAGGTCTTAGGACCTCGGCTTCCTTATTATATAATAATAATAAAAAAAAAAAGAATTTAGTTTCAGGCGTCGCCTAAATACACAATTAAGTATTCTAGATCCTGGAATTAAATTTCAGGCTCAATAAAAATGGTTACAATACGTTTTGTGTCTAGGAATCTAATTAAATAATTAAAACTTATCATAATATAAATTGCACCTTTGCAGATGACGTCTGTGTTACATACATATCGCCCTGTGAGCACGAAACAGCTGAAGGCATCCAACTATACGCAGCAAAATTTGTCCAGTGGGCAAGACGCTGGAACAAAGGCATTAACAGCGGAAAGTGCGTTAATGTCTGTTACACGCTGAGACGTAACACACCCTCTGCAATCTCAATAAATGCACATCCAGTCACACAGGCTACTTCAGCAAAATATTTGGGGATCATTCTGGATAGAAGGCTCACGTTTGCTGAACATGTGAGAGTGGTAAGAAACCGAGTTAAGGCTGCTGTGGCTAAGCATTACTGGTTACTCAACTCTCGCAGCAAACTATCACTGGCCAACAAGGTGGTCATATACAAACGTGTGATTGCGCCAATTTGGACATATGGATGCCAAATCTGGGGGCTGACCAGTGACAGTCAAATAAAGCGACTGCAGGCTGCACAAAACCGAATCGCAAGGTTGATCACCGGCTGCGAATGGTATGTGAGAAATAGCATAATACATCGGGACCTTAAGCTGCTGACGGTGTTCGATCAAATAAACAACCACTCCAGTAGGTATAACGACAGACTGGAGCAGCACAGGAATAGGTTAGCCATGGACCTAACCAGGAACAGAAACCACCAACGATTAAAGAGGCGCCAACCGAAAGACCTAATGAGCCGGACCCCTAGAGGGAGAGGTCGTAGATGAAGACTCACTTGTGCTAATATTGTGATTATATTGTTAATTGTTAATTATTAATTGTTAATTTTTTATTGTAATACTCGTAATAATGCGTAAGTTAACCCACTTGGGTTAGCAGGCGGAAATAGTGATAAAAAGGTTATAAAGGGGTTGTTACCCCGTATATCTTAAATAAAAATAATATAAAAAAAAAAAACATTTCGAATGTTATTGTTAACGTGTCAGATATTTAGTAGAAGGTTTGCGGTTTACGAAATGGTTAAAAAAAAAAATTTTTAAATATTTAAAACCCACCCTATAATTGTTCTTTCTTCCATAACTATTAATATCATTATTCCTAAAAGGAATAATAATTTTAGTTTCTTAATTGTAATTTTCATCATTATTATTATTATTGTATTATTGTGGTACCTAATGGTAAGCCCAATCGTACTGAATTAATTGACGCAAATAATAAAATCGTGCACTACAAAGCAGTGGAACGAACAGCCCAATAATTCCGAAATAAAAGATGTAACTGATAAAATCTGTCTGAGTTGAAACTCCAATTATGAGCTTCATACAACAGCCAAAAAATTATTAAAGGTATACCAAAGTAACCTTGATCTGTGACTGTTTCTATGGGTTCAATTCTACATCTTAATGCTTAAACACGTTGGGAATTCCAAGCATAGTGTGTCAGCATTAACAAATTGGGAATTACAAATTTCACTTCATGCTGTAAGTTCCCTTCGTTAAGCTCAAAATCTCTGAGCTCTTCCTAATGAATAAAAATATATATATATATATAAAAAAAAAAACACCAGGCGATCAGAATTATTGGTAGCTCGAAAAATATATTTTAAAAAGTGCTGCATACTTTTAGTTGCTACATGTTGATTATTCTACAAACGATTAAATCTTTCAATGTTTTATGTTCGCCTATTATATTTTGTATATATATACCGATATATATATATATATATATTTTTTTTATGGAAAAATCCATTATAATATTTGCAGCCTTCAATGATTTTTGTTCGCCTGGTAATTAAATATTTAATTAATTATTTTTTTACTATTTTATTTTAAATACACAGTCGAATCCCGATAATTCGTTATGTTAAACTCAACAAGTACTTTTAAATATTAAATGCAAACTAAATTAATTAATTATTCGTAAATTTTCGATATTTTTAAGCATCGATTGGATAAAAAAGACGGAAGTTATACAGCATTAAGTATCGCGTTATGGAGCGGGGTAAAAGGCGCGCGAATTGGCGTAAAAGTGTGTGTATATCTGTGTCTGTAGGCTAAGGGATTTCTACAGATTTCTTACTTGTTTAACTTATTTTATTTTATATATTTTATTTTTATACTATTTATTTATTAGCCCCTTTGCCTTTTTGTAATAAAAGAGCAAAGCGGAGCTTATGGATTTGTGCAAAATCCAAAAGTATGTAACACATAGAAAAAGTCATCGGAGACCCCATAAAGTATATATATTCTTGATCAGGACGACAAGACGAGTTGATCTAGCCATGTCCGTCTGACCGTCCGTCCGTCTGTACGTCTGTCCGTCCGTCAGTCTGTATGAACGTCTGTTTCTCAGAAACTATAAGAGCTAGAGCAACCAAATTTTAAACCTAGATTTGTTATTATCGTACGCTATACATGTTTGTTTTTGATTTTTCAATTTCCTCCCCTGACCCCCGCAATTCGAAAGAAACGATTATTAAGCACAATTTTCAACCGATCAGATTGATGGCACACATCATAATTAGACCATTCTTGATCCATGTTGTGAATCTGGGTAAGATTGATGAAAAATCTCGGAAGTTATACATCATCATGGCTTTATGGGCCCCGGGGGGGTATAGTAGAGCGCGCAAAATAAGAGCTAGAGCAACGAAATTTGGAACGTGGATTTGTTATGTTCGTACGCTATAAGAGTTTATTTTAGATTTTCGAATTTCCTCTCCAGACCACCGCAGTTTGAAAAAATCGATTATAAGGTACAATTTTTAACCGATCAAATTTCTTTTAAGCACACATATTAGGTAGACCATTTTTCATCTACGTTATGAATTTCGTTAAAATTTAACAATAAACACGAAAGTTATACAACATTAAGTATCGCGCTATGGAGCGTGGGGGGCTAAAAGGTGCGCGCAATGGCTAAGTACGTGCAGAACTGTGTGTATGTATGAGTATGTGTGTGTATGGCTGTATATGTAGGCAAAGGGACTCTCGTAGTCGGGTACACTCGACTACAGACTTCTTACTTGTTACTTCTTAGTTTAAAAAAACCTTTAGCCCACGCACACACACACACAGAGGGCCACACACAAACACACACTAAGGCAGCTGCAAATAAAAGCACAACGCTTGAAGTAAATAAAGAAATTTCGATTGGCTTCAGTTATTGCAATTCAAGCTGAAATTCCAAACGCATTGCGAGCAGTTAACGTGGCATGTCCTGTTGAGGTCCTTTGGCATGTTGACGCTTTGACACCATTCCAACCCATACTAGAACAAATTGTTCAAAGTAGAGAAGAAAAGCAAAAAAAAAGGTGGCCATTAACTATACAAAAGAGGTGGGCCAACTTACGGACAAATAGATATGGATATGAAACAGAAAGAGAGAGAAAGAGAAAGGGAGAGAGAGAGAGAGAGAGAGGAAGATTTATACTATATTTTTTTGTTGTTTATTTGTAGCTGGAAACTTGTTATATTTAATTATGGGTTATTTGATAAAAGCTCTTAAGCAAATACGATCAAAGTTAGACATATACAAACAGAAATACAAACACACACACACACACTCATACACGCATACACATGCATAGCAAAAGATTGGGTAGAAGAAAAGTGTCAATATGAAGCCGCAGGTGGTGCCATTGCCATTGCCTGTCATATGGCTGACAAAACGCAAACGCAAACAAAAACCGCTGAGGACGCAAATGCGGCTTCGTATCCAAAACACGCCAACAACTTCTACCACCCGTATTCTAACGTCTTTCACCAAAACACCAGCAACAGCAACACCAACATCAACACTAGCAGCAGCAGCAGAAGCAGTAGCAGAAACAGCAGCGCTCCAGCCAACACCCCAAACAACACCAACAAATATACACTACCAACACAATTCACATTCAACACCAGCCCCTACCCCTTCCCCTTCCCCATCCCCATCCCATTGCCAGGCATACCACTGACACACTAACACACTGACTGCCAGACAAGCTCAATGAACGTGGCCAACTGTTGAATGGTAACAACAAATTTTTTTGGGCGCTTGCCAAGTTGTTGCAGCCTTTCTTTGTTGTTGCTCTTGTTGTTGTTATTGTTGTTTTCTGCCATTTTATTTACCTTACAGCATATAAAACACAAAAAACATCTAAACAAAACCATTAAAAGGCAACAAACAAAACAAAAGCAAAAACAGCACCAACATAAAATGAATTGAAATGTTGTTTTAATAAGCAAAACTTTGGCATTTATAGGACGATTATTTAAGACAAAGAAAAAAATACTCTTGAGCAAGTAATGATTCAAATTGTTATTCAAATGATTTAAATTATGTTTTTGTCTTTTCTTTATATATAAAAATATATATATATATATTGTTATTTATATAAATCCGCTCCAATCAAGAAGGATTCAAAGGCGCCGTCTCAATTTAAAGAGAAAACTATTCAAGTTTCAGTCTGCAAAGTGTTAAATGTGTTTCAAAAATTAATTTGAATTTTAATTTGATAAATTAATCTTTTATGTCATTTATGAATCATTTTATAAAACAAATCATTTAGTTCAATATACAATGAGTCATTGAGTAAATGATTCATGCAATATTGAGTCATTCCTACTCTGCCAACAAATGCGTCTTGCTTGATAAGGGAAAAGGATTTATAAAACAGCTTAAGAAGTCATTTGTATATATATATATATATATATATATATATAAAGGAAAATCTGGATATATACTCAAAACTGATATATTTATAATTATATTATTTAAAATCTCTTTTAGTATAGTATAAATTTAAGCTAAATAATTACAAACATTTTGCCAGCGTCTAAAAATATATTGTATGACACTTGATTGTTTGATTGACTAATTGACTGATTGACTTATTGTTTGTTACTTGGTTGAACAAATTATAAGCATATGTTCAGTTAAGTTGCAGGAAATGCTTGCCTCAATGTGCAGGTGCTTTAAATGCAACAACTGTGCAGCCTACATTTAGGCGTTAAGGCACCCGCATGACCCAAAAACTAAACACACCAAAAGCAAAAACTAAACGTTTCTTGGCAAATCGATATATAAATGCTCTGCATAATTTATATATACCTATATATATATATATATATATATTAAATAAATAAATAATTAAGTTTTTAGGCAACATTTTCATTACCATAAAAAAAAGGTATTTAAAAATCTTTAAGGATCTTTCGACCCAAAAATTTATATTTTATTTTTTAAGCTTTTAGTTGAAAGCGGCCAATGCAATAAATTTGGCAATTTGCCAATAGTTGTAAGCATTAAGTTACACATTTAGAGTACTCACTGTAAAGGGTATACAGTGGACACAAAATACAGCAACAACAACAACAAGAAGAAGTAGAAAATATTTAAAATGTTGCAGCAGCGACGGCGGCTCACATTTTGCGGTTGATATGAATATCGATTCGGCCCGTTTAACTGTGCCAAGCACACGCATACAGTGTAAGTTAAATGTGTATGCGTATGTGTGTGTGTGTGTGTGTGTGTGTTTGTGTTAGTATGTAAAGTAGAACTTTGTATAAATTTATGTGTCCAACAATGTTTATGTTGTTGAATAAACGAGCAGTTCTAACATGTGCGGCCGTACAACGAGCAACCCGTGAAACCGGCAACTGTCTGTGTATGACTCTCTCTCTCTCTTGCTCTCGCTCTTGCTCTGTCTTTCTATACATATATATGTGTGTGTGTGTGTAATGGCAGGAAGCAACATGAAAATGGCGTGCGGTTGGCAACGTTTTATTTGCCAGCTCCAAGTTTCTATGTGTTGCGTGTGTGTTGTGTCTGTGATTGTTGTGTATGAATGTGCGTTTGTGTGTGTGTGTGTGTGTGTGGATTGGGCTGTTGGTTGCTTGTTTTCTTTTGCATATTTTGAGATATAAACTTGTATGTGTGTGTGTGTGTGTTTGGTGCATTGTGCATTCGCTTAAAATAGAAATAAGCCAGACACTCACGCATCACTAACACAACCATACACACACACATACACGCCTATATGAAAGGACAGCAAAATATTCAATCCCACAACGGAAATCGCTTAGCAGCCTTAAATAACGGTCTGGTCGCCGGCATCCTGGGCCAGGAACAACGACAACGACAGCGACAGGGCTAAAAGTGGAACAGGTGCAGCAGGACGAGGCTCCTAAAAATTCTTGTGGCCTGCCTAGAGAGTCCTGCGACTAATTAAATGCATACAACATTTAAACATTTTCAAGCACTTTTATGGCCATTGTTAACACAGTGATGTGCATATGTATAACACCATCTCAGGCTGCCCATTTTGGGCTATTTTAAACGCAAATCGAATTTGAATTATTCAAAAGGAAATTCAAACAAAATTTTACGAATATAACAAATAGGACAGCATCTAGCCAAAAGAGTTAAAGATAGATAGAGAGAATGAGGAGAGAGAGACACAAAGGGAGAGAGAGAGAGAGAGGGAAACTGAGAGAGTGGAAAAGTACAAACAAAACGATCAGTTGCTATCAAATCATAGCTCAAAGCTGAATAGTATCTAAGAAGCTTTACACAAACTTCAACTTTTAGCTTAGTTCTTCATCCTGCCAGCTATATATAAGCAGCTCTACAGGATATACAATGTGAGCCAAAGCTAAACTCAACTATTATGCTTTAACTTACATTAAGACTAAAATTTTTCAGTTGAGTTCAAACTATATCATTATCCTTTGAACTATAAAAACAGTTCCTTAGATAATACTCCGTGCAGCACTTCATTTGCTATTTGAATTTGCAAAACTTTTAGCTTAAACTTTAGTTTAAATTTTCCTATCAATAATATATATATATATATACAACAAATCATATATATATTCATGAAAATATATCAAGTTATCCTGGAAGCTCACGTGAAAGCGAATCCTTTTAAGCCCCAAATGATGCTGTTTAGTTTTAGCCTTAGCATCAAAGAGTTGACATTATGCCATATGACTGCTGATTCATTTTTATACTGCAATATACCCTTTGAGGCATTTGATATAGAATTAGGGTATAAAATGTTGACCATCAGAAAACAAACCAAGTGGAAAATGGCTTACAAATTTCTTAAATGAAAACCTAAAAAATTTATTTTAAAATGGAGAGAAAAAAAAAATTATTTGCTGACTGGCAGCATTCATTATTATTATCATTAACATCATTATCAACATTAAGTTGATCATCATTATTACTAAGAAAGGAAAAAAAAACATGTATGATCATTATCGTTATCAGACAATTGAGTTGTGCTGATGACACACACATACACACACGCACACGAACACCAACACATGCACACACTCCTTAGCAGGGCAATGGTGTTCAATCAAACTGAGGACAAACAAGGCAAGTGTCTGAGAAAGTGAATTGGATAGAAAGGCAACAGAAAAAGAAAAAGAAGTGCTTGAAGAGGAGGGAGGAGAAGAGTAGTAAGCCATAGGTAGAGTGGGAAGAGCGGGGGTAGCGGTTAAAAGCAAAGCCAACGAACCGTATAGGGATAAATACAAGCACGCGGACAGGCAGCAGGATATGGGGACATAAGACATGGGACACAGAGCACAGGACATGGGACACAGGACATAGGACACAGGACACAGGACACAACACACAAAACACACACAGGACATACAGGACATACAGGACATACAGGACATACAGGACACAGGACACGGAGATGGCAAACGGACGCCGCCAGAGCGAACTTACTTAAGCAACTGATTTTCAGATTTTCCGCTCACTGTGGGTGTGCGTCTGTATGTGTATGTGTATGTGCGTTTGTTTGAGTGTAGCTGTGTGTGTGTGCGTATGTGTGTGTGTGTGTGTTAAGGTGGGTTTTTAATTTCTATACCATGTCAATAATGTGCTGCTGATGATGCCATTCGAGTTATATATGCATGCATATATATATATATATATATATATATGTGTGTTTGTGTGTGTTTGTGTGTGTGTGTGTGTGAGTGCGTGTGTTAGGGTGCGTCTTTGTGTATATATTAGGATATTTCTTGGCATTGTTTGCCTGTGTGGCAACTGTTTCACCTGTATGCCTCTTGGCTTAAAGTAAAACTGTGGGGGCTGACAGAGAGAATCAGTTTGTAACCAGTATGATATGATGATAAGGGCATTGGATGAGGGGTGTGAGTGGAGGATTGAAGGAGATGTTTTAAGGGGGGAATGCATGGCATCATTCATCATTCATGCTAGTTGTAAATAATGTTACCCACAGGATTCTTTGCGCTTATTAAGGTGATAAATCAAAAGTCCTGGCTGTTACTTTTACAAACCCCGCCAACCCACAAAACACATACCCCTAACACCCATCTACCCCTTCCACAATATACTATACACTATACACTATACACACTGTAGCACATTGCCGACATTTCGTACTTTTCCTATACATCTTTCACCTTATCCAACATCTGCAGCAGTTTTCAGTCTCCAGTGTCAGTTTTGTTTGTCCAATAGCTCAGGCAGAACGTGAGAGTCCTGAGTTATGTTGCCGCTTTGCCATTTTTGTTCTTTCTTTATACACATATACACATGTACACATATACATATATACACATATACATGCATATATATATATTTATATGTTTAGCCGTTTGCATTTGTCAGACACGAGCACATTTTCCATTTCCCATTTGCCATTTTCCACCTATGGCATTAGTTTTAGCTTTAGTTCTTTATTTTTTTTTTTTTTTTTGCCACCTTTTTAGCCCCGTTACTTTATGAAAAAAGGAAAAAAAGGGAGGCTAATGGAAATGTAATGAAATATTCTTTTCGATTAAATTATTTTAAAAACTAAAATAAAAAAATTAAATTTTTATACATTTTAAAAATATTTTATTTCATTTATAACTTATTTCTATTTATTTATTATTGAGAAATTTTTTATTTTATTTTATTTATTTTTTTTTTTTTTTTTTTATTATGTAAATTTGGAAATTTTTTTCATTTTAATTATTTTTGAAATAATATTTATTTTATTTATTAAGAGAACAAATTTAAGGTGGATATTTCAACTAAACACATAAAAAAGAATTATTAAAAAAAATTGATTTAAAAACTATTTTTTTTTTTTTAATTTTTTTTTTTAAATTTTCAGAATATGATATTTAAGCTTCGGAAATAGATCTGTAAACTGCTTTTCTCTTTGAGATTTATATTTGTTGATTTTATTTCATGCATGTTGATACATACTTAATTTTTATTTAGTAATATACTATAGTGTTATTTATTCTCCCATCCAAGATGGGCCCACATATCGTGGTATATAAATCATTAAATCCGATACAACAAAGCATTGGCACGTATAGCCCAATAATTCGTAAATAAAAGATCTAATAACTGAAAATCTGTCTGAGTTGAAACTCCAATTATGAGCTTCATACAACAGCAGAACAATTATTTAAGGTATACCAAAGTAACCTTGATCTGTGACTCTTTCTATGGGTACAATTATACATCTAAATGCTAAAACTTGTTGGGAATTCCAAGCAAAGTGTATCAGCATTAACAAATTGGGAATTACAAAATTCACATGATGCCCCAGCAGGCTGAGCAATAACTTCTCTTAACTGTTTGGGCTCGAGTTCAAGTCGCAGTTGCAGATGATATTCTTTTTTTTTTTTTTTTTTGATAAATTGTAATTTTAAGCCCCTTCTGAATGATTTTGTTTTAAATTTTTGAGTTTCCTCCTCTGACGAAGAATACGATTATTAAGCTCATATAATAACAAAACTATTCTTGATCAACGTTAAGAATCTCGTTAAGATTGAAAAACAATAAGACACGGAAGTTATATAACAATAAGTATCGTGGTATGGAGCGCGGGTGGGGGGGGGGCATGTCTAAAGGCGCGCGCAATGGCTTAAAGTTCGTGTAGGCAAAAGGGCTTCTCCTAGTCGGGTACAATCGACTACACCTTACTTACTTGTTTCTTTTTTCTTTGAGTATTTGTGACTCTCATGTGGGCTTAATATGGAAATTACGGCTGCCCAATTTAAGCCTACACAATGTCCTTACTTGGGACACAATCCCAGACAATCTATAAATAAGCCCATTAAAAAAGCAAAGTTACTGACTTTAACATTTGAATATAAACACCAAATAAAAAGCATCATATCCCACATACTCTATTGCTCCCACTCTCTGTGTGTATGTTTTTGTGTGTGACTGTGTATGGTGTGCTTGAAAGTGTTTTGTATATGGTTCAAGGAACATTTCTAATTCCCATCTCACAATACGCAACTTGTTTCTTGTCATAAACACAACTAATTAACATCACCAACAGCAACAGTTGCTGCTGCTGCTGCTGCTGTAGTTGCACCTCTACAGGCAATTAACATCAACAGTTCCGGCGTTGTTTAAGCTAATAATAGCTGTGCCACTGCGTAGCCACTATTGACCGCTAGATGGCGTTGCTGTCATAAGATAAGTAAACAACGCATATGCCTCTCTTCTATAACGTTAATCAACTCTCTCTCTCTCGCTCGCTCGTTCGTGCTGCTCTATCAAGGGACAAACTTATGCAATTTAACAAATTTTTAAATTAGTATTGATGTCAATGTCAAACAGCAACAGTTGTTGTTACAATTAAAATGAGTGCCACGAGTTCTGAAACACAACATTTAAATTTAAAAACTTTTGCAAAAAAATAAAAAAATAAATAAAAATATTTACCATACAAAATAAAATTTTATCTACTTTTATAATGAAAGCAATTTTATGTTTAACTTAATAAAAAATATTAGAATATTTTATTTATTTAAAGAAATTACTTTAAGCAATTTAAATATAAACTGTGGCCAGAAATATTTTGCAAGATTTTAATTAAAATATAAAATAATATAAAAAATAAAAAATTAATTAAAAAATAATAATAAAATATATATAATAAAATTAAGTAATTAAAATTAAATAAATTATTGTACAAATATTTATATATAATTTATTATATTAATATTAAAATCAAGTAAGTTAATAAATTTTATAAAATATTTCCAGCAATTGATTTTTTTTTTTGGCTCTGGCAATCGCTGCAATTTAAATGCAGATATTAAGTTACTAAGTGTTAAAATAAAGCAGTTAATTTGTTAATTAAGAACAATAAGTAAGTATATATATAGTTAAGTAAGTATATATCTATATATATATATATATATATAGCTAGATGGTAGTTAAAGTTTACTTTAAGTAGAAACTTAATGCACGGCAAATAGTAAAAATTGTTTGAAAAGTAAAGCGCAGGAAACTTAATACTATTATCATTAATGGCTAAAACAATAAGCCAGGCCAGGTAAGCAATTCGGTTACTTAACTTTATAAGTTAATTTGGTAAGAAACTGTTACAGGTAATACTAGAAGAAAATCTTGAACTAAACTTTCAATTAAATCAAGCAAAAATTAATCAAAATGTGCAAACGAAAGGGCGCAGATGACAGGTGCGATGTGCACAAATAAACATAAGATATAAACATACATATATATATACATACACATACATATATATATATATATATATATATAAACACACACATATATAATATTATATAACACGTGGTCAACGTGTCAACGTGGCAAAACAAATGATGATAGCTGTGAGTCGCATGAAACGTACGCATAATAAACAAAAGAGCAAAAAAGCGTGAGACAGAGAGAGAGAGAGAGAGAGAGAGAGGGAGAGAGAGAAAGGGAGAGATATGTGTTAAAGAAAAGAAAATAAAATAAAAGAAAAATCACATAAAAATAAAACTAACAGTTGACACTTTTTTGGTTGGGCAACACAGAAATTGAGCTGCTGCTGTACGTAAATAAAAGCAATATTTGTCAGCAGATAAACACACACACACACACACACACACAAACACCCACATAGCCAAAAGCAGCTAAATAAAATTGTCCATGACCACAAAAAAAAAAAGATACACAGAAAGTTTAGGGTTTCAACAGTTTTGTAAGCTTAGACTTCAATTTATTAAACAACCATATAAAATATACAGATATATATATATATATATATATATATATATATAAAGGGTGAGAGAGAGAATTTACATATTTCATTTTATATGAAATTGTATAAAGTTTAGCTAGCCATAGTTCTAGCTAATAGCATGTGTAAGATTTAAAATTTTAAGGTATTTAGAATTTGGGCCCAAAGCTAACCGCAATGCGCTCCTGTGGACAGCAGTAGCCGCCGCTTAGTGACATGGAGTCAGGTTGAAATGGACACAGGGTCGGACATTGTGACCACCGTGCAAACATACGGCCTAATCAAAAGTCACAAACATACACACACACACACATACGAAGAGGGAAAACAGCGGCAAAGTAAGGCAAAAGGGCAGCTTCTTGGCCAGAAAGCATACCTAGTAAACAAAACGCAAACTATTTGTTTGACAGCCTCAATTTATATTTGACTGGGTATGTGGGTGTGTGTGTTCCTGTGTGCATATATGTATGTATGTGTGTGTGTGTGTGTGTATGTATGTGTGTTTCAGACCCATAACCAATTTTCATTTGCTTGCCCATTCTCTGATTAACTTTGCGCTTGCTGCTCTGTCAGCCAATTTGACAGTTACCAGATATAACAATATAATAGTTACAGTTACACACAAAAACACGCACATACATGCACATACATTCACATGCACGCACACACACATACATACAATTACACCAAAGTATATACACATGTAAGTTTACTAACAAAATTCACATATAAAAAAAGTAAACAAATTGTATGTGTCATTGTGTGAAAGGTGTGGTTATATATATGTGTGTATGTGTGTGTGTGTGTGTGTGTGTGTGTGTGTGTG
The DNA here is from genome assembly GCA_037044455.1 of Zygothrica quintamaculata. Lineage (NCBI taxonomy): Eukaryota > Metazoa > Arthropoda > Insecta > Diptera > Drosophilidae > Zygothrica > Zygothrica quintamaculata. The sequence continues at coordinate 73,387 of JBAMBS010000963.1, read as the reverse complement.
TGTGTGTGTGTGTGTGTGTGTGTGTGTGTGTGTGTGTGTGTGTGTGTGTGCGTGTGTATGCATTAGTATGTGTCGATACAAATTGTATTAGTGTTTAGAATTAGCTTAAATGCAATTTGATTGCATCTCAAAGAAAATTGCCAAGAAATTGTTTTGGTTAAGCTCAAAAATTTGCGGCATTTCCTTGTGGCAAAACGGTACAAAAAAAAAACATTTAAATAAAAACTTTTAAAATTATATAAATAATTCAAACGACTTTATATATAAGTTAAAGAGAGCGGCGATTATTTGTGATTGCAATTATTATTTTATTTATTATTTGTCTGCCAAAAAGATAGATTGAAAATTATGCATAATAAACGTTTCTTTTCTGACCACCGCAATTGGTCAGGGGAGGAAATTTAAAAATCTAATATAATCTTGTCGTACACTAGACAAACATAACGAATCTAGATTTCAAAATTGGTTGCTCTAGGGCTAAAAATAATAACTTAACTGAAAAAAAAGAATATTATCTCCAACTGCGACTTGAACTCGCGCCCAAATAGTTGAGAGAAGCTGTTGCTATGGACTACACCACAGAGTCATCTATCAAATATGTGACAACATTAACATAAAGGCACCGATATTTGGGATCAATAAAATTTGTAATTTTCAAATTTCTATTGCATACCGCCATGAGCAACTTTTGTAATTCCCAACGAGTTTAAACAGTACGATGGATAAGTTCCATTTTAGGGACAGTCGTAAGTTAAGGTTACTTTGGTTTACCTTTACATTTTGTTTTATTATTTGATTTATATTTATAAATCGAATATTTAATAAGTATATTCTGTCTAAGTATAGACGGAATTCTAAACTTTCTCTTATTTTTTTTTTAATTGCAACAAGGCTCAATCGTTCCAGTGTTCTACTGCTTTAAGCAGAAGTTCCTAGACCTTTGACGATCTTCAGTTGTATTTTTAATGCCTGCACCTCACAGAGGTGCAACCAAAATAAATAAATTATATATTTTACATTATTTTTTCAAATAAAAATAAAAGTAAAACTTTGTTTAAGCTAACGAAACCCGCCTGGGCTAGCAGTTGACAGGCGAGGCTTTGTGGCAAAATAGTTGAAAACAAGGTGAAGGCGGGGGTTGCCGAGGTAGTACCCCAGAATACCTTAAATAAACATATATATATATATATATATATATACAAATAAAAGAGCGAAAAAAGTTTATATTTTATTTTACTGTTGAAGAAATCATAAAATATTTACAATTAATTATGTTTTCTGGCCAATTTGTTTTGGAAACTAAAAGAAATTTTCAACCACAAGCACAACAAATAAAAAAAGCACAATATATACATATACACACACACACACACACACACACACACACACACACACACACACACACACATAGGAACTAAAATTCATGGCCATGCAGTTGACAGTTAATGGTCTAATGAAATGTCGTTGAGTTATCGCAGCTGCTTACCTGTTTACCCACAATCACCTACAATGCCAGTCCAAGCCATGCAATTAATGTGCATGTGCATGTGTGTGTGTGTGTGTGGGTGTGTGGGTGGGTGGGTGTGTGTGTGGTGCCAAGCCAAGGTTTTGATAATGGAGCTGGGGGATTGTCTACCACACACGTCATGCATATTGCAGTAGAAGCCCCCAGACAAACTGACAGCAGCCAGTTGCAGTTTTCAGCCACAGAAAGTGAGAGCAAGATATAGTGAAATACACACAAGGATACAGCTACGACTGCAGTTGCAAGCATAGCACATACACCCACAGAGACAGCTACAGAGACAGCTACAAATACAGCTAAAGAGACAGCTACAGATACAGATACAGATACAGATATTAAGAGAAAGAGCAGATACTCATCCAAGTTGAGGCACTTGCAGATGAAATTACAATTGAGTGGGGCAAGCCAAGGGTCAAGCGACTTTTTAACGTGGGAAACAACACAGACGACGCTGCTAAAGATGTGAGCATGTTGCATATAAATATAATATATATATAAATATATATATATATATATATATATATATATATATATAAATATGGTTATGTTTGTGTCTCATAAAATTTTAGTCTTTTATGCTAAATAAATATAATTTATATATATATATATATAAAATGTTTAGTTAATTTGATTCGTGTCACGTGTTAAAGACTCATCCCTAATACGATAACAACACGAACAATCACAAAACAATCGAATGGCAGCGGCCAAAACGGAACTTGAGCGTAAAAGCAATGCAAAAGTTAAGCATTCAGTCAAGCGGAAATTTCTGGCGATTTAAATAACCTTTCAACTGTGTGTTGAGTGATGGATAATATTGCGGTTATTGTGCTCAAGATATATACAAATTTAACTCCTCTTACAACTCTCTCGCTCTGCTGCTATCTCTTTACACTCATTGTTAAGTCAAATACTTTGAACAATTTTAATATGCCCAAAGCAAGTTAAGTGTATGTTAAGCCAATTGCCTTTAGAGTCCTTCGTGGCAGTCGCTGAGTAATCCTGAGCAATAAATAAATAACTAACATTTAACTGGCTTTTGTTTGAGCAACACTTATACAAATTATTCATATATATATATATATATATACATATATATCTCCCTCTTTAGTTGGTAAAGAGTTTCAACAACAAATTTTGCAAATATTTAAAAAAAATAAAAAAAAAATAGCAAAAAGCAAATCAAATAAATATTTTCATAAGTTTTAACTCTCTGCCAGCAACAGTTGTTGCTGTCTGCTTTAAGTTGTTGTTGTACTTGTTGATTTCTATTAAAATTTAATGGAATTTCTTTTATTGTTTATATAACAAATATAATAAATATAAATATATATATATAACAAGAAATTACTGCAATTGAAATGAAACAATGTAAAACTACTTGAAGTCCTTTAGAATCAATTTAAGTATGGAGAAATGCTGTGTATTGGAATGTGTGTGTGTGTGTTAGTGTGTGTGCAGTCATATTTTGACATATTTTATATATGTATAAAATATAATGCCAAAAATTGTCAAAATAAATGAATCAATTTATATGCCATTTTCAGGCTTTTTTTGGCAATGAAAATCAAATGAATAAAAATATATATGTATATAAATTAAATTGAATTATTATTATATAAGCATGATAGTATATAGATTTATATATAAACTTATATATACATATATACACATATATATATATTTGTATAAAATCCATTAAATGAAAGCCAATTAAATATTTCACTGACTGAACTGAAAGGCGATGAAAGCAGCAGCAGAGACAGCAGCAGCAGCAACGCAACAGCAGAGCAGCAGCAGAGCAGCAGCAGCAGAGCAGAGCCAGAACGCGACTTTGACAGCTCTGGGCAAAAGTTTTGGCAAACAAATTTACATAACTGATTAAAAACTTTTGCTTTCATTGCCTCAATTTGCTATTTTAAGTCGAGGACAAACAGGACGAGTAAGACGTTGAAGCCAACATGAATGAATATTGGCTATATACACACACACAAACTTATACCTATACAAACACACCCAAACACACACACACACACACACACACACACACCCACATACACATACAGTGTAGACCAAAAGGTAAGCGGGCATTGAGCCAAAGTGTGAACAGAATTCTCAACTTTTTGCCCCAATTCAACTTAACTAGTTTTGACGGAAAGACCATTTTTTTTATATAAATATATATATATATATAAATATATATATATATATATTCCTTTCATTTTCCTTTTACATTCCTTTTATTTTTCGGTATTTTTTTTTCTCTCTCTCTCTCTTTTGTGTATATCTGAATCCGCCTGAATTCAATTATTAATTTAAGTTTTACAATGCATTTGATTATTTCTTTATTTTATTCCTATCGATTTGAAATCGGTGTCAACTTTAGCCATACCATAGAGAGAAGGATAAAGTTTTTTGCCCATAGTTTTTAGGACTTTCAAAAGCTTGAATAGTTTTTGGTATAACTTAATATATGACAGTATATCCTGTGCATAATGCAAGTGCAGAAAGGATAAAGCAGCAAGTATAAAGCACATAAATGCCAAAGTAGAAATTGACTTACTCTAGCTAATATCCTACATATATATATATATATATATATATATATATACGTATATATATATGTATCCTTTTCATAAATCCATGCTTCGATTTCAAGTTTATTGTAATGGCTTTGTAGCTTTAAATAAGCAAAAATACATTTCAATTTTATATACTAAATAACTATAGTTGCAGCTATAAGTAAACTGCATCGATCCATATTTACGGATACAATACAATATATATATATATATATATATGTTGCTATGGCTAAGCCAAAGCTGAGAAAACGTCATTTGATGTACTTTTATGTACGTACTTCCTGCAATGTTGCAATGTTGCCAACTTTTTTTTTTTCTTTTTAAACTAAAATCCAAGCATAAATCCCATTTAAAAAATTGCACTGAGCATTTTTTGAAACAGCTTTGCTATTAGTGCAAGTACAAGCAGCACATCTCAAGGTCAAAATTCATACAGATTTGAGAATGCAAACTTAATGCTAAGACTTAACTTACGGTAAGCTAATGATTAAATAAACTCAGCGACTGTTGCGTCTTTTTTACAGTGTGCAATTTCTGTTGCCTACTTTTCAGGGCAAACAATGAACGAGCGTTGAAAAGGTTTGTTAAATGTTGTTCATTTTAATGCTTGAAGCATTACCTTTTGGGCAAGTAAAGAAAGTTGAAGTAACTTGCAAACAAGCTGAAACGATTTGTAATACGGAAATAGTAGATTATAGTTGCTCAAGGATATATTATTAAAATAGATGTCCTGTTTAGCAGAGTATCAGATTTATACTAGATAGCTGAGTGTATATAGATTCAGAATATGATTTATTTCATAGCAATAAAGTAAACTAATATACCTTATTTCTCAGACCTAATACTTGCTGTCACAACGCATTGAATCAGTATCCCACTTAGACTTGGCTTGGCTTCGCTACGCTTCGCTTTCCACAGAAGCGGCATTCATTGGCAGCTTATGCAACCGTTTGCGTTCGCACCTCGAGGAGATGCCAGAACGTGCTTCGAGAATGCAGCGAATCAATGGCTCAATTTTGTTGGCACTGGCTGCTGTTAAAAGAGAACGACAGCCAAGCATGAAAAAAGTAACAAGGAAATAAAAGGGAGACAGCGGTGGAGAGAATGTGGGTGAAGAGGGGAGAGAACTGCCAGCTGAATCATAAAAAACTCTGACGTTTCGCCGTTGTAACAGTTGTACGCGAATGACAGCGACAAGGAAGCGGATCTTAGGGTAGGTGCAGTGTGAGTTGATTTGGGGTCGCGGCTGCCGGATGGTCAGAGCAAAAAAAAAAAAAAAAAAAAAAAATAAGAGAAAAAACACGAAAAAGAAGCAAAAGCAGAAGCAGAAAAAATAGGGAGCTTTTAGGTTTGAGTTTGGATTTAAGTTTGAGTTTAGGTTTGGGTTTGAGTTTGGGTTTGGGTTTGGTTTGCTGGGCAGCGAGTAGCACAAAATGTAATTGAATTTCTGTTGACAGATTTTAACGCACAATATCCTGCAGCGACTTTGTCACTGCAAAAAAGAAAAGGGCAACAACAACATGAATAACAAACCAAACATAGAGAGCAAGACAGGGAGAGTGAGAGTGAGAGAAAGTGCAGATAGAAAGAAAGCAGATAAAGAGCAATAAATGCCAAATAGAAGCTTAAGGTACAACCCAAAAGCGACAAAAAATTTGATGAAAAAAAAAGCTAAAATAAATTTACCCATGTTATGCTATATAGTAGTAGGCGGTAGGCGTGGGCAATCGCTTAAGCAATTCAATTAATGTGTACACAGGTTCAAACACACACCCAAACA
>JBAMBS010000963.1:0-62500 GCA_037044455.1 Zygothrica quintamaculata | reverse complement strand
AAAGTTATACAAGAACCACTTAAGGTTTTTTTAGCGCAAGCTTCACCTCTGGCAGCAATACATAAAAAGTTCTTGGTGTTTGGTGTGTGTGTGTGTGTGTGTGTGTGTGTTTACATAGGTGTGTGTGCATATGTGTGCTTATGTTTTGCTATATGCTGAAGCTAAGTTAAAGCCAGAACATATTTAAACTAACTTCAAACACAAAGACTCATTATGCAAATTGAATTGTATTCAGTTAACTTGGCCAAATGATTAGCTTTTAATCTTTATTATTGGTTAATTTCTTATATAAATATATATGTATAACGTTTTGAACAATTGCTAATAATTAACAATTCCGGCTTTTATTTTTACATATATATTTTTTTTTTTTTGTTAAGTCTAAAGCTAACACAAATGACTGTCACATAAATTGCTTTTTGTCATACAACTTGATGGACATAAAAACAAAAAGAAAAAATATAAACACTCACACACACACACACACACACATACACTCATACACATACATACACAGAATATAAATGGCATAAAAAGAATATTAAAAGGAAAAAAAAAACTAAACCGCAGTTTGTATAAAATATTAAATAATCGCACAGTCTGGGCTTTTTCAATAATCCTCGAGGACTTTTGCACTTTTTTTATTTTTTTTTTATTATTATTATTATTATAATTTTTTTTTTTTCGCTCTTGTGCCGTCAGATTAATTTCATCAACGGACTTGGTATTCACAATTAAATACAATAGAATAAATATTCCAACCTAAATGACTATCAGATGCGCTGCAGCTATAAAGAGCTGTCCTATGTGTTAAATCTATATACATATGGTTATTTTCTACATTTAGTTGGCAACGCAATGCAGCAATGTAGCAATGTTTACGGCTCAAATTTGATGTGCGTGTATATCTATAACATTCGTTTTCTCCCTCTCTCTTTCTCTCTATCAAGTTGTTAAATTTTTATATAAAAAAAAAGGTAAAAAAGGAAAGAGAAAAATAAATAAAAATTCCTGTTATTATAATTAATACAATTATTTACATTTAAATTAATTAAAATTGAAATTAAATATATATATATATAGATATATATATATATACACAATCATATTTTATATAACAAACTGTCAATCGTCTATAATTTCAGCATACAAAAAAAATTTGTTAAAAAATTGCAAAAAAAAAAATATTTTATTTTAAAAAAATAAATATTTAAATTTTAATTATTTATTAACGCCTTAAATTTTGTACAGCAAATATATTTTATATAATTTTTTTGATTTTATTTATTTTTACGATAAATTTGAAGCAAAACTTTCACTTGATCTAAAAATAAAGTTGAAATCAAATGAACATTTTGATGGATTGCCACAGAGTTTAAAGGTTAAAGCCAATAAAGATTTGTGTTGATAAATGCATATGTATATATATATGAAAAATTGATGAATTGATTCCATACAAGACTGACTAAAACAATGTTGAACAATTTCATTGTCTAAGCTTGGCCTGAAACATTCAATTTCTGCAAGCCTTAGATGGAAGCTGATATATGATATGATTTGAAAATGTTAACAACGTTTTTGGGTCATATCAATAAGCAATTATGTACAAAGCATATACATATATATATACAAATACAGAAGTATGCTTAGGTGTTTGATAGTGTGTGTGTGTGTGTGTGTGTGGTTATGCAGTCCGCAATCAAAATCAGCTTTTGTAAGCCACAAAAGGATATAAATGAAAGCAAAAGAAAGCTGGCAAAAAAAGAGCCTTAAGACTACTTCAAGATGTAACGTACAAACACACAGACACATACATATGTGCACGTAAATACATACAGACATACAAACATACAAACAGACATGTGCATACATGTGTATTTTGACTTTTGTATATGTCCGTTTGAATTAATATTACAATGTCCTTAAGGTTTATTTCGCTTGATATTCCTTTTTATCTTTATAAATGTATATATATATACAAAATATCTTTTATATACATACATATTTATATATATATATATATGTATATATTGTAAGCCTGTCTGTTCCTTGTTGTTGGTCTTAGCCCCGCCCATCCCCTCTGCTTAGATGTTGAATGCTGATTTTGATTCCGATTGCGATTCCATTTTTGCTTTTGGCTGTTTGCTATTTATGCTGAACGCATTGTTGCTGTTTTATTTCTTGGCATATTAAAAATTCATACAAAATGTAAAACGAAAATCCTCAAGACAATAATAAAAACGAGCTGCAGACACCCACACACACACACAAATACACAGTGAAAAGGGTTTTTTTTTTTGCTTTCAATAAATAGAGCGTTTCTTTGTAAACTTCTTTTTTAGGGTGCAAAACGTTTGCGTGTAAAATGTATATATATATATATATATATATATATATAATATCATATATGAATTCAAGTCAAGATCTACTAACAATTTAAAATTTTGTAGCTTATTTTGTTTATTTATTTATTTATATTTATATGCCTTGAGTATAAATCAAAGCTCATTACAGCTGCTTGACTGCCTCTGTTGACTCTCTTCTTCCATTTTCTCCACTTCCACTTCCATTTTTCACTTTAATACCTTTCATTTTCCCCTTCTGCTTTTGCTTTTGCTTTTGCTTTACACAAAAACATATTACGTATAAAATGTATTTGCTCTTTAAAATTCAAATAAAGCTACACCCCAATAAGTAGAACATGCTTTCATATATTCATTTTTTATTTTGTTTTTGAGTTGGGCTCTGACAACAAAGCCAATCGATGGAAAAAAAACTGAAGCCACAAAAGTTACCACAGCTAAGATGATTGTTTTCTCTTTCTTTTAGGGAAATATTTCAAATAAATTTTATTTATTTCACAATTGTGTTTATATATATGAATGGATATATATATATATATATATATATATATACATATCGAATAAATTCATATATATTTATATATGTTAAAAAGTCATAAATTGTTTTAGATTTTAATTCAGTTTAATTTAAAACTCATTGTAATATAACTATAAGCTAATCTACGTATAGTTAACTTTGAGATAACATATTGATAAACTAAAGCTTATATAACAATTTTACTATATCATAACTGGCATATCATGTTTATATAATTACACTTCATCAAGTAATGCATATGCATACAATTATGGAAGCAAATGGCAAGACAGAGTCGTCGATTTACCGTACAATTTCACTCACAGGAGTCTTCATTTTCTGCCCCACATTTACAGGCTATTCCATCAGCAACATTTTGATCTCAATTACATATAAGTCCTGCTATAAAGTTAAGTTATACAAGTGCAGTTATAAAGTATAAATTCTCATTGGTTGCATTTTAAATAAATGTACTGTCAAATACTTTAGACCTTCTATTCTTGCATACGATTTTAGTTCCAGAAATGATAACAACCATGAACTATATATAATCATATATATATATATATACATATAGTTAACAGATATATAGGCTTGTTGTTGTTGCTCAGAAGATTGGATAAGTTTCTTGAGGTTAAAACGATAAAAAAAAAACTAAAAATTCTTATGGTATAAAGTGTTTGCCCAACTAAGTATGCTACAAGTTTTTGTTTGCTTTAGCGCAAGATTGAGAGCTTGAGGTTGAGTTGGTAGTGTGAGGAGTAAGAGTCAGCGGAGAAAGGGAGGTGAGTGTAGCGGATGAATTCAATTTTCACCTGTGCCTTTAGCTCAAGCAGATTTTCAACATTTGCGATGCATTGTCGTTGGTTGGAGGGTGGGGGAGGGGGGCGAGAGGAGGCACAAGAAGAAGCTCATAAAAAATTCTAAAAACAATAAATGTCAATTTTGCAGCGAAACTAATTCGATGAAATTGCTGTCGTTGCCGTTGCCACTGCTGTTGCCATTGTTGTTGTTGTTGTTGTTGTTGTTGTTGTCGCTGATGTTGTGCCTTGTGGCAAATATGAAAGAACGCCACAGGCGACTACAGCAATAGAGGTTCGGTATACGAATAGCAGAGGGTGTTTAAGTATAAAATAAGAAAGCAAAAGCAAATAAGCAAACTGAAGCATACCCAACTAATAGTTACTCTCATATATATATAAACACACATATATATATATATATATATATATATACTTTATATATATACTCTATATATAATAAAAATGAGCCACAAAAGCTGCGTTAACCTTAAGTTAAACAGCGCATTTAAATACGGTATAGAAAGTTAGTAGTAGTAGGCAGGCGTCACAGGACAACAATAAAATGACCAGCCAACATACACAAACACACACACACACACACACACACACACTCACACACACATATACTTATATATAAGGGAAGCTGAAGCTGGTATACTTAGTTAGTTGGCAAGTCTTAGGCCTGCGGCAAGGATATGCCTAAACGATATTTAATGTCAATTTGTAGGTGAATGATTTTAATTTCTAGCCTAAAACTTGTTTATAAGATTTGCATATTAATGCATAAATTGCTTGGCTTCCGTTCACTCGTGCAATAACTTTATGTAAACTGGCCAGAAAATTGATATTTGCATAACAGACTCAAAGTTCAAGTTAAGCTACAAATTCACATTGAAATCCACAACTACATCCCAATTTACATCTACATCTACATTCAAATCTTAATCCAAGTACAAGTCCAGTAAGCATGGAGCAGTTGAAGTGTTGAAGTGAATTTCACACTCTCAAAAATTTCATTTGTTGCTTTTGAAAGTGAGAAATGGCATTAGAATGTAATTTTCCTGTACTTGACGTATGTTGTATGTTGTATGTTGTATGTTGCATGTGTGTGAGTATGTGAGTGTGTGTGTGTGTGTGTGTGTGTGTGTGGGTATATAGACATGTAAGCATAAAGTTAGGGTCTTAACTGTCAATTCAATTTAACAATTTAATCTGTAAAATCCATTAAGTTATCTCTTTGCCTTGATTAGCCAAGGCTTTGGTCAACAATATATATATATATATATATATTTATATAAATACATGTGTTTACAGTGAGATTTTAAGATTTTCAGCATTATTATGCATGAAGTGCTTTGACTACAGTTCAACAAAAAGTTTCATAACTTATCACTTTGATTACACCTCTGGCATATTCTTTCCTCTCTTCTTATAGAACTAGTTGGGTATATCACCCATATGGTCATTATATAATATAAATTCATTTAACCGTTATATGTATTATTTATTACTTTAGTTTCAAGTTTTACGCAACAATTTCACTTTATAGATTTATAATTAAGATTCAGCTACAAACTTCAACTCTGAACTGTGTGTATTGTGTGTGTTTCTCGCTGGCAATGCTAATTAATAGTGTCTGCTTTGGAAATTCGTTTATTGTCCTTTTGTATGTCTGTTTATGTCTGTTTGTGTGTGTGTGTGTGTGTGTGTGTGTGTGTGTGTGTGTTTGTACCTATCTGTAATGGTATTCATACACATATGTGTACATTACATTTGGTTAAATTTGCTCATTCAAATTGCCACAAAGATAATGGAAAAACGGCTGCGTAATCACGATCATAATAAAATTGCATACGCCAGCATGCAACAAATTGTGGCAATGGGCAGTAAAAATAAGAAAAAAAATATATAATAAAAACAAGTGGGGTATACCCGACTAAAAAAAACACCCTTTACCTACATACACATACCCACATATACACAGTTCTATATGAACTTTGAGCTGTTGCGCGCAACTTTTAGCCCCTCGCGCTATATAGAGCGTTACTTAATGTTTTATAACTTCTGTGTTTCTGATTCAACCTTAACGAAATTAACAACATAGATCGAAAATAGTCTAACTATTATGTGTGCCAAAAAGAAATTTGATCTGTTGAAAATTGTGTTTTATAATCGTTTTTTTCGAATTGCGGGGGTCTGGGGAGGAAATTCAAAAATCTAAAACAAACTTGTACGAACATAACGAATCTAGATTCGAAGTTTGATTGCTTTAGCTTCTATAGTCTCTGAGAAACAGACGATCATACAGACAGACGGACGGACACGACTATATCGATTCACTTTGTCGTCCTCATCATGAAAATATATATACTTTATAGGGTCTCAGATGATTATTTCTACCTGTTAGATTTTTTGATTTTCTACAAATCCATTAGCTGCCTTTCTACCTTTTTTTTCAAAAGGCAAAGGGGCTTCAAATAAAAAAAAGGAACAACAACAACAAAAGACAGAAAGACGGAGAAAGGGAGGGAGAGAGAGAAATAACACAAGCTGTGACATAAATTAATTTATGTGCGCAATTACGGCAATTATCAAAGCCGTAACTGGAGACACAGTTGCACAGCGAAACCTGCGCTCATTTTATACAATACACACACACACACACACACACACACACACATACACACTTACATACAGCAATACACATGTACTTATATGAAAATCGATGCATATATAAGGCATAAACATATCAATTAAGGCAAACAAAATAATATTAAATGAAATCAATTCATTTATTCAGCATTAATTATTTAAATATATATATAAATATATATATTATACATTTTTTAAATAAATATATTAATTTTATAAAGTTTATTCTAACAATGCAGCAACAATTTAATAATATATTGCATACATTATAGCAAAACGCCTGCAAAAAAATGTTGCCAATAATAATAATAATATTGAATAATATATAGCAACAGTTGCTGCTGTGCAACCATATGGGGTTAAATACAATAACCCCAAGCCCCAAAACCCATATTCAATCCCCACCGCCAAGGCAAACCCTCCCCGTCTACTGCAGAAGCAAAATGAACGCGAAGCCAATCAAACAGTCAGCGGCTGTCAATTAAACTTAATTATGTTGTCCAGTCAAGAGACGCTGTAAGATGATGTTGCACGACACGATATGGACACGTCACATTTAAAATCTGTCTGTCTCTGTATGTATTTGTATATATATATATATATATGTGTGTGTGTGTGTGTGTGCCATAAATTGAAAAACATGAACAAAAGTAATTGAGCATAAAAAGAGCTGTAAAACGAATTGTCAACTGCGTCTGCTGCTTACCCAAAGGATAGACAATGCCAGAGTTACCGTATCTTTCTCACTGCATGCGTCTGTGTGTGTGTGTGTGTGTGTGTACAAAATAAATTATGAATATGAGTAAAGGGACTAACTGAAGTGCTATACATATACAAACACACATATATATATATATATATATATATACATATGTATTTGTCTTGAGCTAATCTTTAAGTAAATAGAAATAAATTATAATCTATGTAATCAAGAGTAACAATAAGCAATCATAAACTGCAAATAGCACTTGGAAAAGAATAGAAAAGAAAGGCAAAGAAAATAAAAGTTATTAAGAATAGAATACAGAGAAAGAGAAAAAATATAAAAATAAAGGTAAAACTATAAAACAGAGTAAGAACACGTAGTTCAATGAACGAAATTCATTTTACTTTGGGTTGCAGCACGACAAAAAAGAAAGTTTCTTCCTTTTTTCTTATACTTTTTATATACTGTATGAGAAAGTATGTGTGTGTGTGTGTGTGTGTGTGTGCTAGAGGGTGTGTAGTTTCAATTGTGTTGTATATTATATGTATGTGTGCGTGTGTGTTTGTGTGTGTGTGGGTGGGTTATTATTATTTCTTTTTCCTTTTTCTTTTTTTGTGCATTTTGTTGCTATTTGGCTTTTGGCTTAGAGATTGGTAAAAGTTGTGCAAGCTGCTATATATTACCGTTAACGACAAATGCTAACTGTTAAATTGCAGTAAATGACTGAAAATGACACGAGTAGCAAAATGAAAACGAAAACGGTAAAGCGAAAAAGAAAAAGGGAAAATCCGCAAACAGCAACAAGAAAATACACTTTTTATATGTATGAGAAAAAAATGCTGCAAAATTTGTTTAAGATTTATAGAAAAGTTAAGCAAAAATTTGTGCTAAACACAATGCTAGTTATTAAGAGTGAAAGAGTGAAATGGAGAGAGAGAGAGAGTGAGTTTAAGACATCCGGTTGCAGGCTAAGACTTCCGTTGCTCATAGAGAAAGAGAGAGAGAGAGAGAGAGTAAGCCTATATGGCCAGAGCTCTAGAGAGAAATGAATTTTGATTAAGAATTGTATTGAAATAAGTTATGGCATCGTAAATACCTCATTTAATTGTAATAATGATCTTCGATAATGATCATTAACAGCGTTGTTGATGCGTCACACATTGCGTGACAAAACCGAAATACCCTAACGAAATCTATGTAAAAAATTTTCTGTCTACAAGTTTCGTGTAGATTTTCATTAGCAATGGCAATGGCCAGCAATGAAATGAAATGAAATCAAATAAATGAAACGATTTCCAGACCAGGTGTGTTAACTTCTATTTGTATTGGTATATAGATGACAGAGTATGTGTGTGTGTGTGTGTGTGTGAGTGAGAGAGAGAGAGGTCCTTTTACTAACCTGTTGCGAGGGACACAGCCAAATACAAAAGCAATCGAAGTCGATTTGACGCTGCGCTCAGCAGGCCAAATAAATTTATAACATTTAAGGCGCTCACGCGACGCGACGCGACGCGACGCACAAGGCGATTGGCAACAAAAACTTGGTCCAAACCACAAGTCAAAAAAAGAAGAAGAAGAAGAAGAAAAAGAGAAACACCTAAAGCCACAAAAAACTAATTCTCCGCTCACTCTCGCTTGACTTGCTTTGCCTTGTGCGCGTTTCAGTTGCGTGTTACAAAAATAAAAATGGTTGCACATTCACCACACATAGACACATACATACATACATACAAATATACACACACAGATAGACATACATACATACATAGATTTGGGTGTGTATTTGCCATAGCTACTCATTATGACGTCGTCGTTACGTACATTATATTTGTATTTTTAGTTACGACCAGCTCGAGCAGGTCCTTGAACTTCACAGCAATAATATAAGCGAGACAGAGAGAGAGAGAGAGAGAGACCATTAGAGAAAAGAAGAAAGAGAGAGAGAGAGAGAGAGAGAGAGACGGTAAGCTAAATTAGGTATGAGTCGAAAAGAAAAGAAAAAAAACAACAAAGTTTTGGTCATTATTATTACTACTGTGACTGTGACTGCCAACTGCGACAGTAAGTGTGACTGTGACTGTGTAACTATAACGGTGACTTTCACGGTGACTTTAACTTTGACTGTCACTTGCTTCTGCTGTGGCAGGAGAGCGCATTGTGCGTGTGTCTGTTTCGTTTCTAATACAAAATCTACAATTGCTCCTTAGAGACGTTGTAAAAAGGACCTTAGGACTCTGGTTTATTCTGGCTACAAATCAGACTTCAAAAGGTGCGGAACAACCTTAAAGCAAACAATATTTGTTACACACACTTATATATTTATTTATATATGTATGACTATGTGTGTGTGTGTGTGTGTGTGTGTGTGTGTGTGTGTGTGTTCAGCATGCAGTTTATGAGTTGTATGGCTGGCGCTACATGAAAATTTACTTTATATTGGCAAATGCCATAGAAATTGTTAGTGCAAAAGTTTTGTAAAGTTTACAAAATGTTTTCTTTCTTACAGCATTTGTAATGCATTTTAATGCAACTAAAACTAACACAAAAAATACGCACACACATACACACACACACTTCAAATGCTGCTTAATGACATTACAAATTTATGCGTTCTGCACTCACTGAGAAAACCAAACAGCAGCCAAAGTAAAGATTTTCCTTTGTTTAATGAAAATGAAAATGAAATACTTATAAGTTGAAATATATATATATATATATATATATACATATACAGTGCAAATTCGATAATGTAGACAATAAAAGTACGCTTAAATTTTGCATTAATTTTATTGAAATTTTTAATAGTTTTTAATTTAAAGTTAAGATCATTTAAACGAAATTTGAAGATTGCATTAATCAATATAAATTTAGTGTATATGTGTACTTGGATGTATGATTGGGTGTGTGTGTGTGTGTGTATGAACAACCACATAGGACTTAGTCGCACAACAAAGAGATGAACCCAAAAAAATTGAACGTGGTGAGAAATATGATAAAATGAAACAAAGATCTTTTTAATGTAGTTATATGTTAATTATTTAAGTTATTATTTATATTATACATATACACATATATGTATAAATATATATAAATATCTGTTAATTAAAATTAATATTTTGCTTTCGAAAACCACTGCGAAAATCATGTGCTTTCTCATATACTTCTTTGCCTACTCCGCTGCTCGTAAGAACTAAGTTGAGGTTCAGGTAAAATTTTCTTTGCCTCTGGGTTTGACTCCCTGCTTGTGCATGCATGTATCGAGTGTTGTGTGACTAGCCATAGAGCCTTCGATAAAAGACTCACATTTCTTATGCATGTCAGTGCAGTGAAGAAGATTGTTACGCCAAATTTGACTTAAAATGGGGGCTGATTAGCGATGGCACAAAACCGAAACGTAAGGTCTTTGATCAAATTCATGAGCCTGTATTATGCGGGACTGAAGACCCACAGAAACTGGCTAGCAATGAGGCTAACCAACAACAGACACATCCAACGCCTTAAGAGTTGCCAACCGTGAAACTTAATGCGCTGATCTTCTAGAGGAAGACGTCTAAGATAAACTTAAAACAGTGTGTTAAACTCTGTTATTGTTGTTGGGATTTTTATTTATGATTAAGCTTATCTACCTGAGTTACCAGATGGGTTAGATCAGCTCGACTAGTCGTCCTGATCAACAATATATAATATAATAGATGGGGTCTCATATCATTATTTCTACCTTTAGCAGACTTTTTCGTTTTGCACAAATAGAAGTGTAAAATAATAAATAAAGTAATAAAAATAAAATAAAAAAAAGTAAATAAATAAAATTTAATGAAGTCATTTTATTATTATTATTATATATTATAATATTATAATTTATTTATAATAATTTTCAGCGGCAGCTGCCACAGTTTGCTGCAGCTCTGTTTGAGGTTATGTTAGTTGGAAAAAAGTTTTCTAGCATCAGACAGCTTCTACTTTGCATACTACAAACACTTGTCAAAGATTTATATATTTACAGAATGAAGTGAAAATGGGAATATCTTCAGCTCTGACTTCACCCCTTTGTCCTTTACTGGTCACAAAGATTCAATATTATTCATTTATAGATTGGATCTATACCTCTATGAATTAATTTGGGTGCAATATAATAATAGAGTGTTATATCATTATCTGTTATATTACTATCAAATCAATTCAATGCCAATGATATTGTTTTACTTAAACAATTTAATTGTAATAATATAATATTAATAATAGTAATAATTTAAACTTTAAAAATTTTATTTGAAGTCTAAGGCAAAAAACTAAAATACTAAAAATAAATTATACATATTACAGCAACTTGAAGTTTGAGCTATCGAAGTTGTACTGTACTTAACAATTGGTTATAATGCAGCTGCTCCTTGCTGTTAAGTACAACAAGGATATATTTTGGTTGCATCTATAATTCTTACATATTTGTTGTATTATATTTACCTGCAATATGTCAATGTGTCCTGTACGTTCTGGCATTTGCTTCAAAGGAAGCTGCTGCCAAGGCTACAATTCGAACACTGACACTTTGTTTACTTCATAATAACAGATTGTCATACAAGCTGCAACAATGTACAGTTATAATGAGAAAATTGATAGGAAAAAAAGAGAGAAGAAAATAATAAAAGAAAAATAAGCTTGTATAAGGACAGAAAATTGGTTATGCTTCATTGTAACCTGATAAGCTGGCACTGGATTCAGTTCTAATTAAAAGGACAAATACAATGAAGCAGCAGCAAGGACATGCCGGAGTTTATTAAATTTGATGTCCTGTAATCATAAGGTTCTAGTAAGCAATTATAGATAGTAAAAAAAAAAAAAATGAAATGAAAGAGTTCAATATAATGTTCTAGCTGCAATCATAACGCACTTTGACCTTAAGCAAACTTTGCTCCATTGTCACTCGATATACCCATTCATAATCATATACATAACCATAAAGATAGACAACGAATTTAACTATGTTTTAGTTTATGATTTGTGCACTCAAGGTGTGTCCATGGCTCAAATCTTTATTACACACCAATGTCTACAGTGCGGGACAGAAAATTGTGGCCATTATATGAATGGCCCATAATTGTCAGTGTACAGGGTGTGTTACAGGGCTACAATAATAATGTAAATAAATGTGTGTGTTTGTGTGTTTGTATGTATATGTTTATATATAAATATACAAAATACATTTATATATAAGTATAAATGCTTGGAACAAATTGTGGCAACTAACAAACAAAATGTGTCTGCTTTTACATTTTTTTTTGTTTTTCTATAAAAATTTGTCAACTATTTCGGTTGCCTCTGCGCATACAGTTCAGAATTTGTATGCGCACATGTTCAGCAGATTTGTGCGTCTCAATCATTTCAATAAAGTATTTCATGGTGTGTTCCATTAATGGATATATGCATAAATAATTGGCGGCAAGTAACAGCTGCAACACAGAGATCTGATCAATGCCCAGAAAACTTTCATCCCAGCTGCACTTAGTTGTGTTTACATTGTGATATGTTGGCATTGAGTTTTGCAATTTATTTATATCATCTTGGCAATGTTGTTGCATCCACATAACAATGCGTAACAGTGTCCGGGAGGTAATTGTCTTCAGTTTTATACAACGGCAATGACAGAAGCAAGCCTCCTTCTGACGCTCCGACATGAGCTGAGAGTAACGATTGATCAACTGACAAGGTATATGAATTTGTTTATGATCAGAGCATTGAAAGCACACCAAATGTGTGGCAAATGTGGTAGGTACAACTAGCGGTACACATGCCTCAATAATATTTTTTGTTACTTGCAACACTTGTGGTTCAATTAAATATTTTTGCTTTGAGGTTATATACGAACATATGAACGCTTGCTCAGGCTTTTCCTGTCTTGAATAGAAATCGCAACTACAACTACAACTGCAACGGGAACTGCATGTGGATGTGGATGTGGATGTGGAATTGGAGGTGGTAATGAATCCATTCTTATTAAAACTTGTAGTTGTTGCATACCAATCAAATTGTGTCAATTTTTTGCTGCAACATTAGGTACATGTACTATGTACCAATGGTACATTAACTTCATCCAAGTTCAACTTACTTTCTTTTTATATCGTTTCTCTCATTGTTCAAGGATGCAGGTACACGTTCAACCTTAACGCATGGCCGTATCATTCTAGGTATTTTGGATCTAGGACGTCGCACATTTACCTTTGACAACAATTGTGGAGTTGCCACACAACCATCATTAGTGCCCCCCAATGGTAAAGGAATTGCCATTCCAGTTCCATTGCCAAATTGCATCCATGGACGCTTTGTCTTCGATTGCGTGATTAATGCCAACATTTTATATATATATATATATATATATATATATATATATTTATGTTTCTTTTATAAATATATATATATATATATATATATAAATATTTGTGTGTATTCTGTTTGTATTTGTGCTCTAGTTTGACAACTAATAGTTCTCTCCAGCATTTCTACATCCCTACATAAAATAGAGAAAAACAAAGTCTACTATAACTTAGAAAATAAATAAAAATATGATCATTAGTTTTCTATGGAGTCACTTTAAACAATGTTAATCCTTTAGAATAATCCTTGATTAAATTAAATATCCTAAGATGCAACATAAAATCACTTCAGATGCAACAAATGATATTCTTTGATATACCTTGCCTTAAAACGTTTCTTCGAGGAACATAATTCTTTCTTTATTTATCCAGGTAAAGGCTTATAGAGCAGTAGAAAAATGAGTTGCAAAAAGTATAGAAAAGAAGTAGAAAAAACCATAGAAAGATGCATAGAAAGAGGCATAGAAAGAAGCATAAAAAAAGATGTAGAAAGAGATATAGAAAGAGTTGTATTAAGAGGCAAGGAAAAAGGCATAGAAAAAGCATAGAAAGAAGCATAGAAAGAGGCATCGAAAAGACCATAGAAAAAGATATAGAAAGAAATATAGAAAGAGATGTAGGAACAGGCAAAAAAAAAGGTATAGAAAAGACGTACAAAAAAGCATTGAAAGAAGCGTAGAAAGAGGCGTGAAAAGAGTATATATAGAGAGACTTATGTAGAAACATAGAAAAGGCATTAAAGAAGGAATAAAGTAAGGCATAAAAAGAGATGGAAAAGAGTAAGGAATAGGCAGTCCACTGATCCTAACGAGGGTCGATCATATAATTTACTTTAAATACACAATAATACATATATACGCTATAGGTTGGAAATGCTTTCTTCTGCTTCTAAGAAACAATCTTGCACTAAGTATTTCCCCCTATCCCGTTTCTATTCTTTAAAAGGTAAACGAAAATAAGTAACTTCTATATTAAGCTTGACTTTATATATTTATATATATATGTTTATATGTTCTTATATATTAATTTAATTTACATTAATGATTTCCATTCAATAAAAGACTTAAGCTATTCTGCTGAAGTCTTCAATAAGCATTAGAAATAAGTTCAATAAAATGTAATTTAAAGCGTCTTATTGATTAAAATGCAGTATTACATTTATATAAAGGTGCAATATATATAAATATATATATAAAATATATATACCTAATATAAAATACATACATATACATGCATATAACATTGAAGTCTGTTGCTTGAGTTGAATGTAAGCGGCTTTTATTCATTCACTTATGTTGCTTTGTATATATATACCTAAGTATTATATATAAGAAGAAGTATGGGTGAAGAGGGGGGGGTAGAGAAAAAATGTGTGTTGTGACTTAAATGAAATGCAATCGAATCAGCAGAGCGCAGAGGGAAATTAAAAAATCATTTTAATTCAATTTCGAAATGTTCTTCATAGCAATTGCAGTTGGCGAATGGCAGAATGATAGAATGGTAGAATCGTAGAATGCTCTATTGTAATTAGAGTGAAACAATAATAAATCTTCATAAAAGACAGTAAGGACGAGAACGTTAAGACTATGACTTAGACAGTACAGAGTTGTGGACTAAGCACTAAGGACACAGCCAGGACAACGATAAATCTAAAAATCGAGCGAGCAATATTTAAGAGCAGTTACAGTACCAACTTCCACTGAACGGGAACAGATAAACAAACTGAGCAGGTGTCGGGAATAGAGACAACACACTCAACACACATACACACATACACATACACACACATACACAGTGGTAGTTGGAGAAGGCGCAGGACTAAGCGTAAAATTGCAAAGTTAAAGTAAATGGAAAATAAAGATAGTATAACTTCACCATAACAAATAATAAATACCCTTTACAAGTACCAAGTAAAATATCGATAGCTATCGATTAAAATATCGTTGAGTTATTGCCAAAACCTATCATTAGAACTTTCAAGGATAAAATACAAGAACCAAGCCAAAAAACATCTTTAAATTGAATAAAATTAAAATTAAATTTAGTTCTTTGCAATAAAATAAATAAATTTATTACATAATTGATGAAATACTCAAAGGACCCTTGGAAAAAGCATAAGGTTAAAGCGTAGAGAATGAAGAAAATCGAAACAATTTGAAGAAGGCCATTCCATGGACGACACAAAACGTTGCAACCGGAGAAAGTGATTCGTTTATTTTCATTTTCCCTTTTTTAGTATGAACATAATGCATGAGCCAAAAAGAGACAGAGGTAGTTAAAAAGAAAGACAGAGAGAGTGAGAGACAGACAGAAACTGAAAAAAAATAAAAAAAAAACGGAAACAAGTCAATTTGCATTGCGGCTTAAACGAGTGTAGAACACAAAACCAACTAGAAACAGGAACAGAAATGGCCAAAAGGATACGACAACTTTTACGTGCTACCTACCTATCTATATATGTGTGTGTGTGTGTCAGCGCAAAACAAAAAAAAAAAATAAAGGAAAAAGGTAAAACGAAAATAGAAATGAAAATAAATCCATCTAAATTTCGTCCTTTACAAGTGCAACTAACCAATTCCTTCAGTCAAGTGTGTAAAAGCTACTCAAAACTGCCAGAAGCTAATCATAATCCTTGCATTTTGGTTTTTGTTATGATTTCTGCTTTTAAATCTGTTTTATACAGTTTAACCCAACTAATCAATCAACTTAGACAGCAACTTATCAACTTATAACTTGGCCAAAGGCAAAACTGAAACAAAAACTTTCTCCTCTTTCTTTTCCTTTCCCAACGCAAAAAAACAAAAAAAAAACTTGCTGTGCATTTCAATTTGTTATGCTATGAGAGATGATAAACCATATTACTCATTAGTAGAATCAAAGCATCCTTGAATCTTATAACATTAAGTTTCTGTTTCACCAAAAACCAAAAACAACAACAGCAACAACTTAAATCATTGCCAAGTAAAGTTTGTTAATTGTTCTTAACAAGTTCATAAATCTCATAAAGTTTTTCCACTTTTTTGGAGTGCAATTAACATTTCACATTTGTTTTTTTTTAGAATAAACATAAATAATATCCATTTTATTATTAATAATAATTTGCTTAAATTATGTGTAAATACAATTATGTTGGTAAACAAATAATTTATTTTAAACACCAATACAATAAATGTTAATTTTCAGTAACTTTGTGACAAATTTTTGAAAAAAAAAAAAATTCACTAAATTAATTTAATAATTGCATAGACTAAAGGATACCATACAAAAAAAATATATAACAAATTTTAAATAAAATAAATATTAAATATAATTTTAAGAATATCACTTAAAAATACTTTTAAAATCAATTGATTTTATAAAGATCCTTAAAATAAATAAATATTAAACAAATTTAGTGCTAATCGTAAGGAATTCTTTGCTTCGAATGTAATGTGGTAATAATATTTCATTGCCAAATTGAAAAAGTATAGGGTAAAAACAAAACCCATTAATTAAACCATAAAATATACACACGCGACGCAGCACACATAACACACACATATACACACAAAATATATATATGCAAATGCAATTATAGGCTTTTATTTGCATATACGAAAAACATCAGAAAAAAAAATATCTACTTAAATATCTCATAACATTAACATCGACATGCCAGAATGAGTTATAAATAACTTTAGCATATTATGGTCAACACTAACAAATATATAGTGTATGTTGGCTATGTAATAAATTATGTAACGTACACAAACTCCAAAGAATAAAAGAGTTTATTATGTTGATTATTTTTACTTCTTTTAATTTATTAACTTTATCAAAGTAATTTATTTCATTTATTTGATTAATTCCAAGTATTATAATTATTTTAATTTTTTTTTTATTAATTAAAAAAGAATTTCTATATATTTTTTGATATTTATTCAAATTCAAATATTTTATTTATATTGATAATTTTTATTTATTTTGCTTTATTTTATTTAATTTACATATTATATATTTTATTTATATTAATATATTTTTTATATTTAAATATATATTATTTATTTTAATATATTTAATTTATTTATTTACTTAAAATATATTATTTATTTTAATAAATTTTAATTATTTTGGTAATTTTAATATATTTTAAAGATTTGTATTGATTTTGAAATTATTTATTTTTTTTTATATATTTAATTTATTTTGATAATATTTATTTATTTTGTTATATTTTATGTATTTTAATATATTTTATTTAATTTTATATATATATTATTTATATTGTATATTTTTATTTTACTTATTTTATTTACCACCAATAGTTAGAGTATTTAATTATCATTTGCAGCATTATTTTTTTTATTCTTTATGTATTTAGTTTTATTTTCATATTTGAGTTGGCATGCATAGTACGCTGTGATATGGAATATAAATCAAATCATAAAAATTCAAAAAAAAAATGCAAAAATGCAATTTGCATTGTGATTGTATTATATTTTTTTTTTTCTTCCTTTTTTGCTGGACAGTCGAGATATAACCTTGTAAACAGATTGTATATTAAATTGTATTATTTAATATTATTATAAATATTATTTTTATTATGAAATTAACAGTTTTCTCTTCAACTCTTTCTCTTGTTCATTATTACATTGGGTAACTATAGTTATATTCAGTAAAATTAAATTAAAGCTTTAAAGTCAATAGGA
The DNA here is from genome assembly GCA_037044455.1 of Zygothrica quintamaculata. Taxonomy (NCBI): domain Eukaryota; kingdom Metazoa; phylum Arthropoda; class Insecta; order Diptera; family Drosophilidae; genus Zygothrica; species Zygothrica quintamaculata. Next base: position 44,403 of record JBAMBS010000963.1, on the reverse strand, counting down.
TTTCATATTGGTTTTTACTGTAGCTTATTAAGGTATTAAGGTATTAGAGTATTATAGAGTTAGCTCAAAACAGGTAGAGAACAATTCTTTTCATTGTTGTATTTTGCATAAGGATTTGGTTGGTAAATTCTGTATTGTAAATTCTATTACAATTTGGAGTAAGAAGTTACAAAAAAAAAAAAACCCTTGTCATTCTTTGATACATACTAAGAAGCCTTATATCAAATTTGGTTACAGTTACTTCTTTGGTCAATGTGTTTGAAAAGTGAAAGCTGGTGAAATTCCTGCTTTTATTTTATATCCATTTGAAGCCTGTAAGACCTAACTAAATTAGTTAATCAATTGGATTTTCTGTGCTATTTTCATCAACTTCAAGCTTAACTTAACCAAATGCAAGTAGACATATATATATATGTATATATATGTATGTATGTATGTATAACGGTGTATATGTTTGTTTGTATGTACTTATGCATATATGTAAAGAGTCTTGATTAAGCTATCTATAAGGAAGAGAAAAAAAGAAAGAAAGCCACAATACTTAATGGTAACCAATCCGAGGCGGAAATTTCATTAGCCAAAAGGCAAATGGCCGTGCGTAATAGCGTGAAAAGAAAAACGTAAAATGCTAACGTAAACAGACGTAAATAAATAATGAACATTGATTGTTTATTTGCCCAAGATGAACAACGGACACCTAGTCGGATACGCAATGAGAACAGGGACTGGCACTGAGACACGACGATTGCATTGAGCAAAAGATGAGAAAAATGGAGAGAGAGAGAGAGAGAGAGAGGGAGAGAAAGAGTGAGAGAGAGAGAAAGAGAGAAAAAAGAGAGAGGGAGAATGAATGAGAAAGGTAGATAAAGACTCAACAAATGGTATGGGTAACTGTGTCGATGTTGATGCCAGCTCGGACAAGCACACATAATAATTATCCAGTTTTATACACACGTGCATACACATGCATGCATACATATATATATATATATATACACATACAAATATAGTTTATATACATGTGAATGTGGTGGGAAAAGGCGAGTGCCGTAGAAATCCGTCGACGAGGTTAATTGATGTTGTTGGTTGAGCCGCCGTTTCACTTGGCCCAAGTGCTTGGCCAAGCTATGAGACACGCAGACTAACACACACACACACAAACATAAAGAGAAAGAGACGCACTCATACTCGTACACGCATATGGAATGCATATGCATGTGTATATGTTTGGTCATGGACAATAATGTTTCAGTGTTAATTGTTAGGTCCGCGATGAGACGAAAGGGCATATATGATGCCAGTCGCAGGACAATATGTAGATAACGACCACATATAAACACACACAAATATATATATATATATATACTATATATAAACATACTATATATAAACATCAGCAAGATATATGAGAGAAGGAGTATGGGAGGCATAAAGGATAGTATAAGGAATTCGCATACCAATCGAGATGAAGTGCCTGCTGATTGAAGTGTGAAGCATTGCAATGGAATTTGCGTACTTGAAGCAAGTGGTTAATTAACCCGTTTCGATTAATTAAACTGTAAACAATATCAACAATTTAACAATCAAAACATATATCATATAATATAGTAAGACAATAACAACTCCAATTAAGCTGACAATACACAAAAAGTAAAAAGCAATCAACGAAATCAATCAAACAAATTACATAAAACCTATATAATTATGTGTAAGATACTTATGAACTAAACTTTATTTTAATTAAATTTTATTTTTTAGTATATGTTTAGTCTATGTATTAACACTTATAATTTAAAAAAAGTTTACAAATAATATTAAAATATTTTTTTAATTTTTTCAATAGAAAATTCACCAAATGCACAACTCACCGCTTAATATTTTCTATAGCTTTTTCAATGAATATAAAGCATAGGTGCTTACCTGTAATTAAAAATCAGAAAAGTAATATTTAATTATTTAATTATAATATAAAATATATAAATAATAACAGCAAATTGATGTATAAGCCTTAAAAGATGATGTAAAGTATAAAATGGATGAAATAATCAAGACTTTAGTTGAAATTCCTATGAAATAATTTAAGTATATATAACTCATATATATATTACCCTAAATACAGTTGTATACATTTGCATATATGTATATAATATATAAAAAATATTAATTACAGCAATATATATATGCATGTATATATTTATACGAAGCTAAAGACCAAAGAGTCAATTACAGACTAGCTTATCGTTGGTAAATGCAATCCAACTAATTATACTATAACCACATTTATATTGCAAAACTACTTACACACAGATACAAACACACACTCACACATACACTTATACATACATATACACATACTTAACTATATGTAGGTTGGTTTATGGCTTTCAATTTGACCAACTCTTAAGGTTACTTTGCCATTTGGCCAACATACTTAATAATTAAGGCAGCTGATGCCTTGCAAAAGGATCCTAACATATATATCAGTATATATATGTGTATGTGTGTGTGTGTGTGTGTGTAAGTGCGTGTTTGTATGATGTATTGAATGCTTGTTTGGGCTTTCATTCAATGCAAATTTAATGCACATTCCATGTGCACCTGTGCATAAGTTATCACCAGCTATCCTATTGCAACAATAATAGTATATCCTTAGCAAATGCATTTCTTACATTTTCATGCTTCAACACATTTCGTATAGTTTTTAACCTTAATGCATATTATGTTGAGTAGTGTAAGCACACATACAGACATATATTTATATATGCATGTAGTGTTAACATCTGGTATGTTAAATCTGGTTATAAGCTTTATATAAGTTTTTACCTCTTCTCAGCTTATAGAAGTTTGAATAATACTTTTTCATTTCCTATTGGATTTTCTGCTGTTACTTGAGACAAGTATAAAACAGCTAATGGAACTGTAACAGCTAATACTCCATTTGCAAATATGCGTTGAGTCACTGTCTATGTGTATGTATTGGTATATGTATGTGTCTGTGTCTGTGTGTGGACTTTACCATTAGCGTTGAATGTATACGTTGACAGCTGGCAAAATGAAAATGCGGTTTTAACATTTGCATTTGACGCTTTCCTCTGCTTATTTACAAAATGTTAAAAATGCAACATGCCTGCCACATACAGCAAATGAGACAAACACACATACATATACACACAGGCATGCTTGCCCATTTTCTATATATTTAATTCTAATTTTGCTTTCTCATCCACCTCATAATTATCATCCTTTACTTCGTGCTTTTTGTTTTTTTTTTTTCGCCTTGCTTTTAGCGTAAAATGTGAAAATGTTATTAGCATTAAGAGTCACATTATTATTATATATACACACACACACACACACACACATTTATAGAAATATACATATATCTATAAGGACCACTCAACAGCGTCGCTAAGTATGCAATGCCATTTACCATTGGCCATTTCGCTGTTGCAACAATTTTCATAATATTCATAAAAATAAAATATAAAACATGGAAAAAAAATTTAAAATTGAAGAAAAAAAAAATATATATATATATATATAAAAAATTTAAAAAAAAAAATCAACAACAAGCAATGGCTGACTTGAAGTAGAAACTTATAAAAATCAAAAAAAGTAAAAAATATATTTATGCTTCAATATAATCAATTAATGCAGAGAGAAGGTAGAAAATTAATCTTAAATTATTGTTTTTTTTTTATGCAATTTTATATGGAATTTAATAATAAATATATATTTATATATATAATATACTTATAACCTTTACTTTTTTTCTTCAACTTAAATAATACAAATTTCAAAATAGAAAACAAACAGAAAGGATTCGTCGAATTCATTGAGTTCTATAGAAAGGAAAGAGTTTATTGTAACTTTCACATTATTAATGTGAGCAAATGATATACTAAATTTAAAAAAATACATATCGAAGCCAATCGGTATATCGATATATTTCTATAAAGTAGTTTTAACAAACTGAATTGATCAAATTTAACCTTTGAGCCAAACAGGAACTCTGCAAAGTCTATGAAAGAAATTGTTAGAAAATTAAGCTTTACATTGTTAATTAGCTACAAATTCTTTTAAATTAAATGACTATTTGTTATCGATAGACAAAACGATAACAACAGCACTCAAGTGATCGATTATTGTAGCATATATAAAAAGACATGAATTAAGCAGCAAAAACTTCAACTTTTAATTAAGAAAATGTTTTGTGAGTAAGAGAGAAATAAAATTTAATTTTCTTACAAATATTTAATAAGATAATTAAAATTTCTTTCTTTTATTTTTTATATTTTTTACTTTTCTTAAATAGAATTATTTATATATACCATTAGAAAACGTTAATTAAATAACATACATACATTTTAAAAGGTTTATTCAAACGAAATGTTTAATGCAGCATTGAAAATCAAGTGAAAATTTTGAGTTCATCATCGCTAAACGAATTCTTAGAGCATTGTTGTTCAACCAAATTATATTTTACCCCAAACAATGGTGTGTGCCTTGCCAGTTAATTGGCGCATAACTTGGCCTCATACAAATACACACACACACACAGACACACAGACACACACACACACACAAATATACATACATTTAGATATATATAAACTCATACAAAAGGCAAACAAACTGAATGCCTAATCTACAATTGACACACATACGCGCGAACAATGAGGGAAACCCTTTGTGGAGACAAACTGCCTCTCAGCTGCCCCCCCCACCCCACCTTTCCTTGCTACTAACTTGTGGCGCCCCCGTTATCATCATTGCCCTTCAACCCGCACTCACACTCATGCTCATACTCATACTCATATATATATATATATATATATATTTATGTGTATGTGTGTTTATACATCTCAGCAACCTCATAGAGGTGCTCCAATCGACCCACCAAAGCGAGCAGCTCGCATTCTTTTCTCATTATTTATGCGCGACCTTGTTTTGCGCCATTTTTATTATTTTGCTAATTTCGCGCGCGTTATAAAAAAAAATACAACAACAAAGACATACACGCATAAATTTACACACACACACACACACAAATATATATATATATATATAAGCATTGTCAGCAACCTCAAATACAAAGTAAAAATAATTTTTCATATCTTGAAAATCGGCGACTCAAAAATTTTACAAGACTTCCGTTTACCCCCCGCCCACACCATAAACACACAAAAAAAGAAGACAACGCAGTTTAACTGTAAATACCTATAATTATTATTATATATATTTAACTGATGACTTTTTTTATATAAATATATTTATTTAAATTATAAGCAAAGGGAAAAAAATTCATTTTCCCCTGGCAACTTTTTTGCCCTTTGCGATTTTTCTCTTTCGTTTCAAGTGTTTGTTTTGAAATATATTAATGAGTATCTTTAAAGTCTATCAAAAGTAATTATTTTAAGTATTTTTTAGAGTGTTTCTTCCCTCGTTATGTTACGTTATTTTTTATATTTTTTTTTCTTTCATTTTGTTTTTCTTTTTTTCTTTTTGTTGTCTCACAGCTGTTAAGTGCTGTTAACCTATTTTCCTATTTTTGCGGCAATTTATCAACAAATTAATGTAAGCTTGGCTTACAATTTTTTTATACATTTTTTTTTATTTTGTTTTTCTTGTGCTGCCACTTGACATACACATATATAAACGCACATGCACACACACACACACACACATATATATATATATATATAAATCGCAGTGTCTTTGGCGTTTGCTTATGAAATTTGCATGTTACTTGCAACCCTCTTTTCATTGCTTGATGTTTTCTTTATATATATATATATAAGTATATATATAAGTATATATATAAATACATATTTATTCTTCTTCTTTTCTTGCATATAATTAACTTGAAGCGGGTTTGTGTCCATGTGAAAGTTATGTGAAATTGTATGCAATTATGTCAGTAACGGTCACATAACGATGCTACACATGCATACACACACACACACATATATATATATATATAAAGCTACAACTATAGAAATATATAGTTAAGGTTTCTAATAAAGCCTAAAAACATTTGCTTAACTTAATAATAATAACTAAAAGCAAATTTCAATTGCAAATATTTTAATAAGCAAAAGCTTCTTCCACATAGAACTTAATTGCACTGAGTAAACGTTAAGGGAATGTTTAAAAAGACAGGATATCAAAAGTATATACTAGTTTATACTTTTTAACATACATTTGCATAGTTTGATCAGTCCCATTTTAAGCGTTTTCATTGAGTTAAGGGTTGCAGTTGATCTACTTCAGGCTGTGGTTATAAACTATTATAATTGTATATCTTGCAAAAACTAAAGAAACTTCTGCCTTATTGTCATTACTTATTTACTACTACTACTACTATTCTCTCACTCTATCAATCACTCATACTCTCTCTCTCTCTCACTCGCTCGCACTTTCTATTTATGCTTTGGCAGCATTATAAATGGCAGCGAAACAAAAATTCACGCTTGACAGGCGACGACTAAAGGCAATGCTAAAACTTGATGACAATGCGTATTCTACACGCCCACATTCACAGTATACGCCCCATTGTCAAGTTTACTCTATTTTGATGGCTAACTGTCAGCAACTGTTTTCCATAGGTATAAACTATATGTACAAATGTGAGCCAAACGCTGAAACGTTGAAACGCTGCTGGATGTTTGTTATTAAACCAGTATTTATGTGTAGCTGTGGGTGTTTTGTGGTCTCTATTGGTATGTGTATGTGTGTGTATAGACATATATATATATTCATATATATATAAACAAACACATTGAAGTCAGCCACCTGAAGCCAAAGTTTTGATTGGCAGCTGCCTTTGTTTGTTGCAGCGACCGGGAAATTTGGAAACTTTTCCAGCCCGCAACTTGGACAGGTGAAAAACCGCACTCCAACCCTTTACTACCACGTAAACCCTTTTGGCACAGCTTCCACTTACATACCAGAGCCATACGCTTAAACGCCTAGAGTAAGGATCATTAAAAAAAAAAAAATGCCATCTCTTCTATCTATATCCTACAGCTAAGTACTTACTCTCACTCGCAGTGTATCGGTAGGATAACAAAGAGAAAGATAAAAGTGTGATACGATATTCTTGTAATGGTTGGGACAAAAAGCAAAGAAATGTGCGACACAGAGAGAGAGAGAGAAAGAGAGAGACAGGAGAGAGAGGAGAGGGAGAAAAAAAAAAAGGCCAAGTAAATTTCCATAATTTTACGAGCTTGACAAGCACACAAAACGACTGAGAGACAGACAGACAGAGACAGACAGAAACAGACAGAAACAGACAGACAGACAGAAAGAGACAGACAGACAGAAAGAGAGAGAGACAGACAGTAAGACAGGTCAGTAGTAAAGTGGAATTTTCAAGCACACTTGAAACCACATCCCAAACTCACATCCCAAACACAAACTCAATCCAAAATATAAATCCAAATCCCTATACCAAAACCCCTAAAAAACAGAAGAAAAAAACACCAGCCCCAGCCCCAGCTCAAGCCCAAATCCAAATCCAAACCCAGTTCCAGTTACACTTCATCTGCCAGTTGACAGGCATTCGTATACTCTGCTCCATTTTAATATGTATGCATAAAAATTTATAGGTGCTAAAGTACGCATCAGGACATGTATATGCATATACTTAGGATGCACAGCTCAACCAGGTTACTTCCTTCCTTATACTTATACTACACTCTCTTGCCCTTATTCCCCCTCTCTCTCTCTGTCTCTGTCTTACTTTATCGCCGTGTTTATGTCTCTCTGTGTGTATTTGTGGCCATGTATGAGTATGAGTATAAAGATACTTTTGCCATGGGAATTCACCTGTTTAGTTTGACCGTAGTGAAGCAAGAGAATGATAGAAAAAAACTAGAAGAAGAATGTAGAAATTATGTACAGAAACAAAATGGAGGAAAGGGGGAAAAACTATTGCAGTAGTTTGAATGCTTTAGAAAATTTACGAGTCAAGTTAATGAGGCAGCAACAGCACTTAACTCATCATAAACTCTTTCCCTTTTCCATATGCCACACAGCATCCATTTATATAAAAAGAAATCTTAACTAATATAAAGTTTAATAATTACACATACTATCGATATTAGCGATCGTTAATCGATATATTTTAGGTTGATCTTTAAAACAAACTTTTTTTATTTTCAAGTGAAAGTTGTGCTTGAGACGAGCAACAAACCAAACAAGTCTCTTGTATTTCAATTTAACTTTTAACTATATTAAAGTATAAAGTAGCAGTTAGCGCTATATGGCAGATAGACAAAAACAACAGTTATTGAGTCAATCAGCTGGCAAAGAGTTATAAACTGTAAGCTTACACATTGATCGGCTATTGTTGCCAGGAATGAGATCTGAAATGAGTTCTCTTAAACTTCCTGTACAATTTCACAGGATCTATACAAATATATAGAAACTTTCACAGAATCTATAGAAATATATAGAAACTAGCCTTATTCAAGCAAAATATGCAATTGGCTTCCAATCGAAAAGTGTTTGTATTGATAGCAGTTTTTAGTATCTAGTCTAGTTCGCTTAAGCTGCCAGCAAACTACTTGATGAAAGTGTCACGTACGTGATGCACACATTTACACTGAGTTATATAAAGCATAAGTTATTCACATTATAGTATATACTCAATGAACACACTCTCCGATTAGCCTATAATCTTCTTATTGCACTTAGCAATATGATAAGACATAAGCTGGTCATTAACTTTACAGTCTGGTTTCAGGCCTATATAAAAATCCTTTCAACATCCTTTATTGCATAAATATATATAAAATATATATATATATATGTATTGATCTCATTTTATATACAGCAAGGTGAAACTTTCATTTGTTAAAGCAATTTGTAAGTGGAATTTTTATTTGAATTTCAGCTCGTTAAATTATCCTTGCTATATAATTACCAATATAGTCATAAAAAGTGAATGTTTATTGCTTGAATATCCTTGAATAGATATGCATCCATATGGTAAATCCCATATATATACGTATATTCTAGGCTGTTTGTTTTTATACTTATGGTTCGGTTCAAATGCATTTTGCACATTCATTTAGCAAATTAAATTCTATAATGTGTGCGTGTGTCTTCGTGTGTGTGTGTGTGTGTGTGTGTGTGTGTCTGTGTCTGTGCACACAAAATCATGACATGAAATGCGTTAAAATGCATATAAAAAATTTATAGCCTATACTTAGGCGCGCATTAGATGACATGCCAGCCAAAGGATTGTATGAAGAACTATTCACTTGCCATATCGCCTATCGTCCTATACGCTTATCGTTCTGGCATGTCATTGCTACGTTTAACTTCCTGCCTGCCTCTCCGATTGCCACTCAAATGCAAAACGTTTTGCAATCCGTCGCTTTGACCCCAAAAAATCTTATAATGATGAATTGTATTTTAATGCACAAAAATGGAGCAAACACACACATGCATACACTCACAGTATACACCCACACATGCCTTGCTATATCAACTGCTTACTGCCTACTTTAAGGCGCTCTAAGATCAGATTATTCTATGCGCCCCAAATATATACCAATAGCTTCCACATAAGCTCATTGTCTCATCTCTTGCCTGCTATTGACATAAAAACTTTGACCCCACAACCAACCGCATAGAAAAAGCTGCACAACAATTATTATTATCCATTATGTAAAAAAAACATATATATATAAAAAGTTTGTTTTAATATTATAATTTTCTTCCTGCTTAAATTTCAAATTAAAAATAAAAAAAAAAATTAAATAAACTGTCAACCACAGATAAAACCCTTAACATAATCCAAATTAAGATTTAAGACTTAAAACTTTACTGTATAAAATGTCCTTAAATACTTTATTTTTTAGTAAATATATAAATTATTATGGAAAGAAGAACAATTACTATGCAATTTCTATTACTACAAGTTTTAATTATTTAATTATAATTACTTAAAGAATTTTACAGAAAATATTGTCCTTACATAAGTCTAAAATATAATTTTTATTATTATTATTATTGTATTTATTATTATAATTATTATATTTATTATTATTATAATTATTATTATTATTATTATTATTAAGATTATTAATTTTATTATAGAATTTAATTATATGTAATTACTATTTTATTAAATTTTAAAAATTGAATTTTATAGTTATTTTATTAAAGTAATTTAAATAATTGCAAAAATATATGTTTAATTTTTTCTTTATTTAATTTACTATTATATAATATAATTTGCAGCTTTATTATATTTTAAAATTTTATTAAATAATAATATTTAATAATTTTAAAGAAAAAATTCTATTACATGTCAAAGATATAATTTTTAATTTTTTAGTTTTTGATATTAAAAAGAAAAGATCTGATTGACATTAAAAATCAAAGTAATTACCATACAAATTCTAGCAAATGATAATTTAGATAGTTTTATTTACTTTATTTTAAAAACTATTATTTTTTTAATTTATTCATGCAGTTTTTATATAAAAAATTAAAAGAAGAAAATAGCATTTTACATATAATTTTAAGCAATATTTATTTTAATAATTTTAATGTATTTATCTTATGAATTAAACAGATATCTTCATATTTGCTGTAAATTTAACCTATTGCAATTTTTTTTAAGTGTAGAAAGCAAAAAATATATATAAATTTTCCTCATTTTGTTTATTTTGATATTTTAAATAATTGTTTTTTTTGTTTATTTGTTTTTTATTTAATATTTAATATAAAATTTTTATGCTTTAAAAAAAAACCCTTTGCAATTGAACTTGAAATAATTTTCATGCAAGTAGAAAATTTAAGTATACAACTTTGAATCACTTTCAAGTGAAAACTATTTGCAGTAAATTGACGTAATTAAAAAAATAAAGAATTTAATTAGCAAATTTAATTGGAAACGCAAAATAAAAGTTGTATATACAAACGTATATAACAATTTAAGTATGTCCACAAAGTGACATTGAAAGTGACAAAGTGAGACATGTTTCTATAGGAAACTTTTTTAAACAATTTTATTGCATTCCTAGAACTTGCTGTTAGTTTTGCAAGACGAGAAATGGGGGGAGGGGAGATTGAAGAAAAGCAGTGGCTGAGTAGGATAGGAAAAAAAAAGTCGATAAATCCAAGTAGGATGCTACTCGCGTTGTGTAGTTACTATGGAAACTATCAACTTGTATCTTTGTATATTTGAGCTCAAACCTACTACAAGCCACTCATAGAATGAGATAGGAACTTGAGCGTTTGCCGCAACACTTGACTTAAATTTATTCTTTTTTCTATATATTTGCACATGTGTATGTGTGTGTGTGTGTGTAGTATATATATGTATATATATATGTGTGTTTTGCTTTTGTTAATTTCTAAACCTAACAAAAGCAGACAGACAGACATAAATGAACAAGAAATGTATGGAAGGATAAGATGGCAAAGATAAAGAAACATTACGAGACAACACAGAGAACATCACATAAACCATACATAAAAAGAAAGTCATAACATATACTACAATGTAAATACATACACACACACATACACATATATATATATATGTATATATGTGGCTTATAATATGCTAAAGATTACTCATACGCATTCTATTATAAAAACTTGCCTGAGACGATATTGTTGTGATTTTTTCCTCTTGATGTTTGCAGTTGATGCTGCTTGATGCTTGTTATTTGTTGTCACTATTCATATACATTTATACATATATATATATAAATATATGATAATAATATTACACATACGCACTGTAGATTCATAGCACAAAAAAAAAAAAGGAATTGCAAAAAAAAATTTATTTTATTTATTTTATTTTAATCAAAACAAACAAATCGCGTTACCAGCGCACGTTTTAAAAATATTTGGAGATGTTTGCAACTTTATCAACATCATAATATATTTATATTTTATTTCTATTTTTTTTTTACTTGCTTTCTTCTTCCTATAATTCTTATTAATATTAATATTTTTAATATTTGTATAATTTATATTTTTATTATTATTATTTTGTGCATCTCTTTTGGATTGTCACGTTTTGTTTTGTTTGCTTTACACGGTACGTAAGTTTCTACACGTCTGTGTGTGTGTCTGTGAGAGTGTGTGCATGCGTGTGTTTGTGTGTGTGAGTGTGTTTGAGTTTAGTCAAATTCTATGTTGCTCTTGATGCAACTTTCGATTTCATTAAGAAACAGATCGCTGCTGTTGTTGTTGTTGCTTTTTTGGTTCTCTCTTGTTGTTGTTTTATTTTGATAATTTATTTTTTTTTTTGTGTTTGTTTTATTTGGTTTTGTAATCCGCACAAATCCGCTGGTAAATTTGAACTGAACGAGTCCAAAAGCTAAAATGAGTTTGAATACCAAAACGCTTCAGTTCATTGGCGATGAGTCCGCAACTTGCGACTGACGAGCATTAACGACAGCAGCCGAATGTCTACCGACTGATGCCGCCATATAGTGACGAGGAATGCTAACAACAGAAGCAACAATAAAAAAAGAAAAACTTAGAAAGAGAGGGAGAGTGCGTGTGAAAGAAACAAAACACTGTAGCATGCAACAGCAAGAAAGAGAGAGGGATATCTTCCTATATAAAGGCAAAAAAGCTTTTATAAACGGACTTTACTACGTTTCAAATTTTGTCCAATTGCGTGGAATTCCCGTTATCAAAAACCCAAAAAAAAAAAAAAAAAAAAAAAAAACCAATTGAAAGTTAAACCAAAAAAAAAACGAAGAAACAAAATAAATGCAAGAACGAAATTAATATAAAAAAAAAAAAAAAAACCTCGCTGAATTATACGTTTGTCGTATGGAAACACTAGCGAGCGGCAGTCTTAACAAAATGCAGCAACTGTTATACTGTTATACAATGCACAAATGTAGCACACTTACAACTGTGCGAAAGATCTGTTGCTAAATAAAATATATATATATATATAAATCGAATGAAATTTCAGAATATAAAAAAAATTTATTTTAATATAAAAAAAATATATAAATTTAAATTTTAATTAAAAAACTTATTTAAAAAAAAAATATAACTTAAAATAAATAATAATAAATAATATTATTAATTTTTTGTAATTTTTTTTTTTTTTTAGTTTATAATAAAATTTATAACGTAACTACACAACATCAATTCTATACACACACACACACACACACACATATGAAACTTACAATTATTTTATTATAATTTTTAATTATTTATTATTTATGTTTATAAAAAAAAAAATTTTTTTAAAAATGCACTTTGCTTCTAACGGTCCAAAAATAGTTTTCAGCGTCTCGAGCACACCACAAATATTGAAGTGAACTGAATACAACTGAAGTGAAGCAACAACTGAGTGGACGAACGAGTTTTAAAACCGACTAATGCAGCTGTATAACAGAGCATAAATAGAGAGAGTGATAGTGAGAGTGAGAGAGAGAGTGTTAAAGAAGCTTTTTGTTTATTCTATTGAAGCTTTCAAGGCTATAACATATGATAGAGCAAAAGAAAGGGAAAATCTTAGGCAAGAATGAGAGGGATAACATATTTATATATAAATATATATATATATATATATATATATATATATATATATAAATATATGACTTAAGGTTCGATTTGTTATCCTGTTTAAAGCTTTTTTTGCTCACAGCGCCTGCGCTTCATTTTAACCAAAGGCAAGAGACAGACAAACGGACAGACTGTAAGACAGACAGAGAAAGAAGAATTTGTAGCTTAAGAAGCATAGAACGAGGCTGCTTATGATTCGCACTTTCTTGTTGTTGTAATTCTATATATTGTTATAGTTGTTATTGCAACTGTTGTTGCTGCTGTTGTTGTTGTTGTTGTTGTTGCTCGCGCACACCTGTGATTTAGCGAGGACGGCCAACGAGGACGTGCACGAGGACGACACACTGTGTCCACGTTGTCCTCGCGCCAGCTGATATTTGCCTTATTCCCCATAGTCAGCTAAAGTATAAGAAAAAAAATACAAAAAAAACAAAAAAAAAAAACAATACAAAAAAAACAACAACGCAACAGTAGACACAACAACAACAACAACATAAAGTCAGTTTTATTCACAAACGCACTTAGGTATGATAGCTCTGGTTTATGCTAATGTTTGCGACTACTTAAACCAGACTGTCACACATTTAGTCAGTCATTCAGTTGGTCAGTTAGTCAGTTAGTCAGTTAGCCAGTTAGCCAGTCATTCACTCAGTTAGTCACTGAGTCAATCAGTAAGTCAGTTACTGTGCTCAGTCCTTGAATGAAAAACTTTTCAAAGTTTCGTTGCCATTTAAAATTTTCTAATAAAGTTATTTTTAAATAGAAATATCTCAAAGGAATTGCCTGAATTGCCGTTGTCTTTCTATATAAATATATAAAGAAGAAAAGGAATAAAATTTCTTTAGATTTCTATACGACTCTCAATCTAGCCATATCTGTCAGTTAGTCTGTCACTCAGTCTGTCTACTATATTTTACCTTTTCTCTTGGTATCTTCGTATGGATCTCTATTGGTAGGAAATAAGACAAATATTGCAAACATATCATTAGCTACCTATAACCCTAACTATAACCTTACCTATAACCCTACCTATAACTACCCTATAACTACACATTAACTACCCATTAAGTCCCCTATAACTGTGCTATATCTTCCATATATCTATTCTATATCTTTCTTATTTCGATATTATTCCATATTTCTTCTATATCAAATCCTTACCTATATCTATACATATTTTTTTAACTTTTTAATAGCTATAAGTCATCATATCTGGGATACTGTTTAACTGCCTTATATCTTCCAAAAGCTATTCTATATCTTACCTATATATTCCTTTCCTTCTTCTTATCTTTTACTTTCTTTTATCTCTATCTATTCTTATTGCCAGTCTTTTTCCTTAATTAACTTAAGAGTATCTCAAAGTTTTTTATATAGTTAATAGTAATTATAGTTAATAGTAAAATCAAAGTAGATTTTTTATATAGTTTCAAGATATTTTATACTTAAGGAAATGAAAGCAACACTTATTTATAAACAAAAATTTAATTTGAAACAAAAAATAAAGTAATTCTAGAAATATTCTAAAGAAATTTACTAACTTAAAGCAATCATAAAGATTCTCATGTATATTTAAAAAAGAAATTTGGTAATAAATTTCGTCAATTAGTTATAGGGCAGTTTAACGTCGAGTTAACTCCACTGGACCATAGCAACGTATGTGTTATGAATATTGGACGACAATTTTCATTAAATTTAATGAGAAAATCGAAAAAATATATTATTATTTTAGTTATTTATTAGTTTTTCTGGGAATGCATTGCATATAATCTTTTTGTAATTAAAACTATTCTTGGAAAATAATAATTAATTTTTGCTTTTACCAGATTATTACGTTAAAATCAGTTTTTTTTTTTTGTCAAAAACAATGTTAAACTTTTAACTTTAAATACATATTTTTAGTCTATATAATATTTGTGAATGTTTTGAATAGTACACAATACTTTCAATCATTATTTAGTTGTATTTTGTTTTCTATCGAAAAATTGCCATGAATCATTAAACGAGTAAGAAAAACATTTAATAGGCATAACAAACATAATCGAATAGAATGTTAGTGCCTTAGGCACAATTTGGCATAAAATGAAGCTAAACGAGTATTTGGCTTTAACATAAACTAAGTTGTCGTTAATTGCAAGCTGACAGGATAATAACTGGACAGAGCTTAATACCAATCAATGTCAACCACTGCGGCAACTTTTCTTATAACATTTAATTATCATATTTTTGGCATATCAAATACTTATGACCAGATTATATCTCTAATAATAAGTAGTTAACTGTTTTAATATAGACTTTAGCTCTACCATTTCTGCATGCTTTAATAAATTGAATTTCTTTCTTCAAGAAATAAATAAAATATATTAAATAAACAAAACTTTTAAAATAAATAATATTTGAAATATAAATAAAATAAATACAATTTTAAAAATAAATAAAATAAATACAATTTTAAAAATAAATAAAATAAATAACATAAATAAAATAAATAGAATAAATAAAATAAATAAAATTTCAAAAATAAATAAAATTTCAAAAATAAATCAAATAAATTGAATAACTATCTTCATTAATAGAATATCGTAGGGATAATAATAGGAGAATAATGAGAAAAAATATCTAGCACTTTATTAAAAAACTTTACTTAAAAAAATAAAATAAAATATTATTTAAGACTAAATTTGAGATTGAATTTAAAATTTATTTATGTTGCTTGAAAAAGCAATTAAATGACTGTCAATTGCATTTGTAGATTTGTATTTAAATTTGAATGTGGATGTGAATTTGG
Organism: Zygothrica quintamaculata; assembly: GCA_037044455.1. Classification (NCBI taxonomy): domain Eukaryota; kingdom Metazoa; phylum Arthropoda; class Insecta; order Diptera; family Drosophilidae; genus Zygothrica; species Zygothrica quintamaculata. Next base: position 28,043 of record JBAMBS010000963.1, on the reverse strand, counting down.
ATTTGCTATTGAAATTGTAGTTAAAAGTCTATTAAATTTTTTATGGCTTTGCAACGTTGTCTCAATAATGAGGGCTTGGTCTTATTTCCTACGTCCTGTCAGGACAGGCATTTCATTTGCAGACGCAACACAAAATAAACCTAATTACACTTTACTTTCACTTTCACCCAGATACTAAGTACCCAAACAATCCTGTCCGGCATAGGCGGCAAAATAAGTAAAACTTCAAAAGCATCCGCGTCCACAGAGAAACTTTCTGCAAGATTCTCTGGGCGCAATATAATTTTACTTTATGTACAATATTTTCTGCTTCTTTTTTGTTTTCTTATTTTTTTTGTTTTTTTTTTTGTTTTGTATATTCTTATATTTTTCTCTTATTTTATTGTATATTTTTTTTCCTTTTTCTTTTCTGTTGTTGCTGTTGTTGTGCCTGTAGCCAATTTGAGAGCCAATAAAAGCGTTTAAAGAGCCGTTTCATAGCAGCTAACTCACCCACTTGCTTCGGCTCATCAGGCCAAATGCGTGACAGATTTTAGTGGACAACTTTCTTCTGAACAACCAAAAAATGACAACAACAAAAAAAAGCCAACAATAATATAAGGAAAACCCTTGAAAAAAAACTTAAATGAAGCAACAAAAAATACCCTGTAAAGAAAATTTATTATTATACTTGCATTTAAGGTAACTACGACAGAAATATCTATAGCAATATAGCAAAAGCAAATCAAATCAATCAATCATATTTAGAATTTTATATTTATTTCCAATACTAAAGTATACCCTATTATTTGTTGGATGACTAACAGAGTACCAACAATACAAAATTCCCCTTCTTTTTTTTCGTACAACATAACGAACACTTTTTATATGCAAATAATCATAATAATGTTCCTGTGTGTATATGTATGTATGTCTCTGTGTGTGTGTGTCTGCCAATCTGTGCGTGTGTGTGTATGTGTGTTAAAGTGTTGTAAAGCGCTTTTGAAGCGCTTATTTGTATATGATTATTTAAATAATAAATGGGCAAGAGCTTAGGTCGGCTCGATCATCAGCGGCGCTCATAAGTAGGCAATAATTTTTGCTTTGTTGTGGCTTGTGTGAGACAACAACACCGTTACCTCCGCTACAGCATATACACAACGGCCAAGTAGCTGTAATGAGCATGTCATTTAGCGTAATTTCACTTGATTGTTATGGTATTACAACCAGGAACAATAAGTGCGAAAGAGACACACATATTAAATGAAGAAGATAGCAGATAGATAGAATACTGTATAAGAAGCATATAGTAGAATACAATACAATACAATACACACAATACATTTACTTTTCATCAGAAGGGACGAGACCTTAGTTTGAGTTTATCTTATCATCATCATCAGTTTAAGTCCCCAGCAGCAAGCACTTGCCGAAAAGGCAAATACAAAAGCAAGTGTTAGACATATGTATGTGTGTTACGGTATGTGTGTGTGTGTGTGTGTTGTATACATAAATTACAGCTAGTTGATGTTGTTGGCTTTTGTTGATATTTGTAACTTCTCAATGGGTTAATTTCAGTGAACTCAAGCAAGACAGGACACAATTTATAGTAATAAAACTAGACTTAAGGATACTTGAACAACTTACAGCCGAATTATGGTTTATGGCTAAGTGTGTGTTACCTGTAAATAGATAAGCACGGCTCTTATATGTTGATGATGACGATATATATAATGCATATGCAAGTTTAATTCAATTATTTTTGTGTATTTCTGAGTAGAAATGAATTTTTCATATAATTAAGAAATAACAACAAATAATATAATTTGACGAAAAACAAAAAGAAATTAAAAGAAAATGGATTAAATGAACAATAAAAGATGGCACAAATTAATCACAAATTAATACACACATATTGATACACGAATAAATACAACTCATAAATCAATCTGTAAGTTTTGCATAATCTAAAAGAGAAATCAAATAATAATAATAAGCAAAAATATTGATTTGGTTGAATGGCATTCAAAACTAATGTAAACAGCTATATAAAAAAAACATTTCTGCCTGAATTAAAGAATAAATAAAATCAATTGCAATAACTATAACCGCATGATATATAGTTAGAACTAAGATTAAAGTATTGAATGCATACAACGAATAAGTTCACAGAATACCTTCATGACTTTAAATTGTATTAAAAAACAAAAGAAAATAAAATAAAATAAACTTGAACTAATGTGAGATCAAGTTAAATGCATACAGTTGACTTGGCATTTGTTATACACTAACAGACTTAACACTTGGCTTAATTGTCTAGCAAACATGGCCAGAATATAGAAATTAGTGCAGTGGGAGACAAGTTCAGCATATAAGTGAGAAAAGGAAAGAGCGAGACAGTGGAAGATACAGAGAGAGAGAGAGAGAGAGAGAGAGAGAGAGAGAGATATAGAGTAAAGAGATGTAGTGGAGTAGAGCAACGAATGGATACAAGCAATTTCGTTTAATTAAAACATGCCAATACATTTTGGTAGCAGGAGCAACACAGCAACAGCAACAGCAACGGCAATGGCAACGGCAACATCCAAAAGCAACAACAATAACAAAAGCTAAAGCAGAAGCAGAACCAACAGCTACATGAGATGGCAACAACAAAGATCAAACACATTTGAAATGCTGGCCAAGAGGCAAGCGACAAAATGCACACTTAAATTTTATGGACGAGTTGCAGCAAATGGAGCATTGTGCCGCATGCCAGAAGCTGTTACCCAAATCGGTTGGATGCCAGAGTATGATGATGATGATGATGATGATGATGATGTTGTTGTTGTTGTTTTTGCTGTTGACGGGAATTATGTATAGAATGTCTATGGTCTATGGGAGTGATGAAAATTTAGTTGTAAGGAAAGGACTACCCGTCGTCCTGCCCACTTGATGCTCATTACAGTCAATTGAAGTTAATGCAGCGGCCAGCTGTTTAAGACAATTTTTTTTTCTTTTTCTTTACTCTCTTTTCATATTTTTCACTTTGTTTTTTTTTTTTTTAAATTTTGTTTCTTTTGCCTTGTTGTAAGTCTTCTTCTTTGTTTTTGCTACTATTCTTCCATTTGTTTCTGCATTTTGTTTTGTGCTACTGTTTTACACATCTTTTGTTTTTCGACTCCTTTTTCTGAGGTAAAATGAAATGAAAATTCTCTCAGCCTGCCATTATGGCAATTTAATCGAGCGGAAATAAAGTGCTTAAACATCGTAAACAAGATTTAATGTGACAAAAAAGCAAATCACAGCATGGCGCTGGGGCCAAACATAAATGTCAAATGGCATTTGGCTAAGGATGACAGGCAAATCCTTTTCAGCCCACAGTCAAACAGCCAAACAGCCTCCCAGGCACCTACCAAATCCAACCCCACTACCTAGAGTAGGGAGGTAAGAGAGATGGAGAATGAGAATAAGAATGAGAGAGAGATAAAAAAAAGGAACTGACAAACTATATACATATATATGTGTGTGTGTGTGTGCGCAGGTAAAGTATAGAGGCGTATTGGGGCGTGTTGGGCTTGTCGCATAGGCGTGTTGGGACTGTCATGAAAAATCGCGGTCTAGTTACATCTTCAAGCGTTTCGTTTGGATTATGAAACCGTTTACATGACAGCAGCGGTTGCAACAGGACCCATTCTATGCTTGTGTATATATATATGTGTGTGTGTGTGTGTGTATGTGTGTGTATCCACAGGATACTTGCCGTTGTTGCTGTTGCTGTTGCTGTTGTTTTATTTGGCTTTATCCCTTTTGCGTGCGACACCTTACGGCTCATCTAAATATTTGAGCTGCTGCTTCCAATGTCAATAAAGCGAAACGGTACATTAAGCTGCGGCAGCGAGGAGAGGGGACAAAGAAGGGTGCAGCGGTACAAAGCTAAGTGGAAACATTAGAAACTGCTGCTAAAAGTAGTAATAAAAAGGTAATGAAAACTTAAGCAAAGTTTTTTCAAAAGAAAAATTTAAAAATGTAGCACAAAATAAAAAAAATAAAATAAAAATAAATAGAAATATTTCAAGTTTTTTTTTTATTAAATTTAATTGTTTATTTACTTATATTTTATATAAAAAAAAAATATAATAAATAACTAATTAAATATCATGTGCGAAAAGAAACCACGTGACTTTTATATATGAATATCAGATTGAAAGAAAATCACATTAGTTATGGTAAATATTTAACTTGTTGCGTTTTCATTTCAATCCATCATACATATATATATATATATATATATAGATACATATAGAAACTATATGTTAATCAATCAATCAATCAATTACAAGTATCTAGCAAATAAACAATCATCATAAACGTTAACTACACACAATTCATACATCGATCATTGATGAAACATCATCAAATGTAATTGGAGCAGCAACAAATCAAAAATAATAATTATCTACCCAGAGCCCCATCAATAAGTGTCTATATAGGCCAGTCACATCATCAATACTCTTATCACAAGTATATATATATATATATATATATATATGTATAGAAACTAATATTAATATTAAATAATAATAATAATAATAATAATAGAATAAAAATATAATGAAGAACACTAGAAACGCAGTAGGTCAAAGTCAAGTTGAGAGGGGAAAAAAATGAAGAAAAAAGCAAATTAAAATCAGTTACAGCAAATTATAAAATTATAAGTATGTTCGACTAAAAAATACCCTGAAATTCTCTAAACAATAAATAAAGCATAAAATTTTATTTATTACGTACACACACACTCGCACACACACCGCTTTACGCACATACAAAACAGCGCCACATTTTGCTTGCGTTTAACATCCAAAACAAGTTTTAAATTTTTCCAAAAATTACCCAAATGTTTAAGGTATTACATGATTATCATATGTTAGCTTATATAGTATAAAAATTAAAATAAAATTTAAAGGATACAGGACACAGACTGTTGGAACACGGCTCCCCTAAGTTACTCTCTCTTCAGCGACTACTTGAATCGATCTTAAACCATTTCAGTTATCCTCAAGTTGTATATAACACAGCTTTAGTTAAAGCTTAATTGATATAAAGAATCAGATATATATATATATATTCGTGTACAATCTTTACTGTTGATTGCACTATCAACTTATGAAGTTAATAAAAATATATATATATATATATATATAGTACTGTTACTTGTTTGTTACATAAGTAGGTTATAAGTGTATTAAGCCCTTTAAAATTAATATTTCTAATAGATTTAGGCCATTAAAAAGTAGAAGAAGAAGCAGTAACATCAGCAGGCAATAACAAGCCGTGCGCTATTATTATGTCAATCGCAGCAATTGTCAATCAAATGGAAGAGACGAGAGCTTATCAATAATGCAATCAAATGAAATCAAATTGAATCAAAACAAAACTAAGGCACACTTGACTTAAAAAAAAAGAAGCAAATAAATAAAAAAAAAAATACAAACAAATACAAATATAAAACAACAACAACAAAAATCTAATCAAAACGAAAGCAAATCAATCGAAAATCTATCAATGAAATCGCAAATAATAATTAAAGTCAAGTCAGGTTATGTGATTTATGTCGTTCAATATTATATGTAGGGGTATATATATATTTATATATATAAATCAATCAATCAATCATGATTATCAGTTAGTGCTTGTCAAATGGCTAATTGAGATCACTGTTCTATCAATATAATATATATATATATATATGGTATTTTAATAGTGTTGCAAAATGTTTAAATAAGTAACTAACAAATTTTCTTATCTATTTAATTGATTGATTAACTACGTTTAAAAATTTTCAACGATTTGCAGTTAACAACATTAAAGAAACCCATTTAAGAGCATAATAAGAGAATTCAATTCTCAATTCTCCATTCTGCAATTGTCCATTGTCATCGTTTATATTTTATTTTTTTCTTCTTTTTTTTGTTATTTCCTTTTTGATTGATGGACAACATCAATAGAAGCAGAAGATGCAACCATAAGCTTGCAACATCAGCACTCTATAACTCAATATTACATGCCCATAAAAAGAAATATATGATAGCACACACACACACACACACACACATACACACATTCAGATATATGCATATGTATATAAAAAATGTAAAGAGTAAGAGAAAAAGTGTTGCAGAGAGGCAGTGAATGTTAGAGAGTTACGAGTATAAAGATATTTACATGACAACATTGTTGCTCGTCAGTGTCTCATTTGTCACACATACAAAGTTACATAGCCGTCACTCAGGCACATAAAGTGTCGTCTGTTCATTTGTATGCATGTTTGTGTGTGTGTTTGTGTGTGTGTGTGTGTGCTTATGTGTGAGATATTTCTGTGAGTGTGGTATTTGCATTTGTGCCGCTGTCAACGCCTAAGCGGCCATTTTATCATGTCTACTTTACAGTAAAAGACTCAAATATACATATACATATACGCCTACACACCCACATACACACACTCTTAGACTCACACACTTAAGCAGCACTATGATATGACAAATGATACAAAACAAACGAACAATATATATGAATGCCACCAAAGCAAGTTGAATACAATTTCAACATTGCCACCAGTTAAAATTATATTATCCTTTAACACATTGAATATCCTTGCGCACAGCTACAATAAAAATAACATGAATAGTGTCGTAAAACAGCCAGTCTTAAACAGTTTTAAAGTTAACAGCAACAAGTGGGCAATCTTAAGAAATTTTAGATTTTAGACAAATCCATTAGCTCCCTTTTTCCTTTTATCAAAAAGCAAAGGGGCTTAATATATATAATAAATAAATTTAAATAATGAATAAAATTCAATAATAACTATAATTAAATAATAAATAAATTAGAAAAAATAATAAAAAAAAAAAAATAAGAATTAAAATTCAATTATAAACAATATTCAATATTAAATAAAAATAAATAATAAATAAAAAATAAGTAAATAATAAATAAATAATAATAATAATAAATAATAAATTTAAAATAAATAATAAATAAAAATAAAAAATAAATAAATAAAAATATAGAATAAATAAATAATAAATAAAATCCAATATTAACTAATAAATAAAAAAATAAAAAAATAAATAAATAAATAATAAATAATAAATAATTAATAAATTAATAATAAATAAATATTAAATAAATAACTAATTAATAATAAATAAATAATAAATAAATTGTAAATAAATAATAAATAAAAATAAATAAATAATAAATTTGAAACAAATAATATTAAAAATTAAAAATAAATAATTAATAAAATTGAACAATAAATAATAAAATGGAACAAAAAAAAAAATAAATAAAACTAATTTAAAAAACATACATAAAATAAAAATTAATACAGAAAATAAAAAAAAATTAATTTAAGAATTTAGTATATATTTTTTAAACGTTCACAAAGCATTTTATCAGATTCAAAAAGTAATAAAATAGAAAAACTGATTATAAATATTAAATAAATATTTTAAATAAAATATTAAAATTTTAAATACACATAAATTTAAATTCTGTTTAACAGTTAGCACTGCGTGAAACTTCAAACTAAATGTGTGTGTGTGTAGAAATTCGGACAAATGTTCAAAGTAAAAAACATACATATAATAAAATATAAACAAAATATGTGACAATATTTGTTTGGTTTTAACAGTTAACACTCCTACCCCCACCGATAAAATTCCTTAAAAACTCAGAAAAAAAAATTTAAAAAATTTAAAGTAAATAGGAAAAAAAAATAATTTCCTTTTTTGTTATCCCACCAAATTCCATATGCATAAGCAAATTATAAAAAAAAAAAACAGAAAAATAAATAAATAGTTTACAATTAAGCAATAAATTCTTAATACAGAACAAAAAAAGAGGAACCAAAGGAAGTAGGAAGAGAGAGCGAAAGAGGGATAGAAAATAAAGAGGAACATTTTCAATACAAAAAAGACATATTTAAAACCTAAAAAATGCCATCGAAATTTATTTTACCATGTTTTCGTTTGAAGAATGGAAGACAAAAGAAGGAAAAGGATATTCAATTGTTGGCATATCGTGATCAAATTGTCAATGCACTGGAAAGGAGTAAGGGCAAATTAGAGGCTTGCTGGAGGGGATTAGATAGCATTGCATCAAAACCATGCAATGAGAAACATAATCAAGAACTATTCGATATACTCTATACAGGCAGTTTGCTAACCAATGCAGTTGCCACAACAGAGACATCCACACCTAATGACTTCAGTCCAAGCACTAGCTATTGTGTGTTCAAGTCCAATGAAGAGCTCAATTCTCTACGCATTTATGGGCACCTAATCAATAGGCTTAGACGCCGTTATAAGAGTTTGGATGTCGCATTTGAGCCACATGCCTATCGCATGCTCACACTACTTGGCAGCTTTGAGGTAGCTGAACGCCGGCGGCTAGCCTTGTTTATGACGCTCTTGCTCATGGACAGCCAATTGAATCCCCGTACGTTGCTTGCTTTGGGCAAACATCAGTTGAACATAGATGAGGGTTTGGCATTGGAGTTCATGTTGCTCTTATGCAGCACATTGAAACGTGAAAGAGGTGCCACATTTATGCTGCAGATATTAAAGAAATCTGGTTTAGATGCTAAAATCATAAGCTTTATGCCACCAATGTTACGAAGTGATTTATATTTCCAGCAAGTTTATCAAGAGAATGATCTAAATGAGATTATAAAATTACATGAGGCACGTACTGGTCAAGAGTTGAAAGTTCGCTTGCAACAGTTACTGTTGGATGACTTAAGAGAGAAGTTACCCCATTTGGAAATTGTTATGAATATACGGCAATTTCAACGTGAATATCATATGTCTGACTCTGAGGTAATTGGCATCATCTGGCAGACAATCAATTCCATTCCTCGTTATGGCTGCAGTCCAAGTCCAATCTCAAATCCGGAGCTGACTGTGCGTAAGCTGCACACATATGCAGATCTATTGAATGCACTTTGCAGTACAGAAAGTGCACAAATTGCACTTTTAGTGCAACTTCAGGAATGGTGCTATGAGCATCAGTCACTATTCAAGTCCTTTGAAAGATTGGCCACACATTTGTATAAGGCTGGTGTAATTAATGAGGATGCCATCATACGTTGGTATCAAATGGATCATTGTGATAAGGGTAAGGCTGCATTTCTCAATCAAATGCGTAGCTTTGTTCAATGGCTTAATCAAACCGATAGCGATACCAATTCCAATGCCAATTCTAGCATAAACTCTCAATTTACCTCCATACCGAAATTCAATGTCAATTCCAACAGCAATTCCAATGCCAATTCCAGTATTAGTTGCCATATGACACCAAATCGTAAAAGCAGTCAGCAGCAAAAACCTACCATCTATAGCGATGTAGGTACAGCAATCAACCATTCCAGCAAATTCTTCAATTGCACATAAAACGAAACCCCCTCATTAACACTAAAGTTCTTTACTTTCGGTATTAAAAAAAAAAAAACAGAAACATACAGATACATACTTTATTTTGACATTCAAATACCAAAATAAAATGAATGTAATATTTATAGAGTACAATTGTAACTTTATTATAAAAAAATAAATTAACAAATTGCAACACACACGCACAAAAACATATTTATATACAGTGTAATTCGCTTGACTTTCTAGTGCAGAAATTGCAGAGATTTTAAAGGCAAATCCATTTCAGCGGCAGTAAATTTATTATTATATAATTTTTTAATTACACGATTGATTCTTCATCTTTCTTTTCTTTACTTATGTTAGCTATATCATTAATAGCCGCAATTAATTAAAACACGTGCTTAAGTCGCACGAAACGATTCGCATACACACGATCAAGTGATGTTCGCGTCTCTATTGAAAATGTGTCTCGGCTTATTGGACTAAGGGCTACATATGCATTTCTTGTTTATAAAATCGTTTCCTAGATGGCGCTAGCAGTTGCGGTTGATGTGAAACTTGGATGCAGAATAATTATTTCCATGCATAATAATAATATAATAAAATAAAATAAAATAAATAAATATCCAGCCGATGCAGTTAAGTTTGCTAGTACATAAAATATATTAGTATGTTTATAATTAGGAGCTTATATTAGAGCTGACTTTACACTAATTTCTGTACTTAATTTTCTGCTACAATTTTGCATATCAAAGTCATTCTTCAATCTTAAATTTCTTTGCAGTAAATACTTTCCCTATATTTGTTCTTACTCTGTGTGCATAATAATTAATAATTATATTGACTAAAATATGTTTTCCATTTTTACTTTTAAGCGCTTCAGCTCCATATTAAATAATGATTATAATTATTACAAATTATGTAAGGATGCAATTCATTCTTCTATGTTGTTTGTTATGCTTGTACACTTTGTATTTATTTTCATTTGCTCTTAATTACATTCACTTACTTTTGAGTTAAGACTAATTTTTAAATTTCATTTTCTTTTACTAATTTTGCCTAAAAATTTGTAATTTCTTAAAATGCTTTTTTCTTATTTGTTTTCTCTCATTTTCTTTCTTTAAATCTTTGCTAAATGACCTTTTGGCCATAACGAAATCTGTAAGATGTCTTTGACACGGCATATTGCTTCATACGCTGCTTGTTCCTGCGGCCCTACAAAGTGCTTCTCTGAAACAAATGAATGGTATTCACTCCCCGCGAATACTCATACCCAGCGAATATTTATAGTCACTGAGTGCCTGCAACTTAAATGGCGATTTAATTGAATTACTAGGCGGAAATTATTGAATTTTACATGAGTGCATTTACGATTCAATTAAATGCCGCGGTTGACCACATAAAATACAAAAATAAAACAAAAAACAATAGCAAATATTCCGTAACAAAAATAAGGATATATATAAAAAATATATATATATATATATATATATATATATATATATATAACATTTAAAATGAACTAGAAAATATCTGAGGAAATACTTTATAAATGATTTAATGCTTCAGTTTCATTTAGTAATTTTATTTTTCAATCATTTGTGGCACGTGTCCAGGCCGCAGGGCAAGCAAATGAGTACCAAAAGCAGGTATCCTAATCGGATGAAGGACAAAGAAAAGTAGTAGCAGTAATAGCAGCAACAGCAGCAACAGCCACCAACTTTGCTAATGAAAATCCACCAAAGATAAATCACAACACATTTGCCACAGTAGCATAAACGAGTCGACTATTTGCATACCCTTTAAAAAGGATGTGACAAATATATTCTTTTACATAACAGCAGAGAGTATAAGTTAAACAAATCTGTAATTTTTTAACATAACAAAGGATATATCCTTATTATATCCTTTTCTACAATGAATCACACAAATTTACAGCAAATCCTTGACAAACTTTACACATACTTTAACTCTCCGTTTATATATGCTCTTCCCTTTTAATCTGTTTCATTGTGTTCTTTTATTAGCTTTATCATTAGCTAACTGTATGGTCCTTTGTGTCATATATGACATTAAGGATTTAATTATATTTTGATTGAAATTCCTTATGCATATGAACCAATATATATATAGAATGCCATTCATTCTTATGTTCATTATCCTTCATTCTTTTGTCCATTACACGTTGCTTTAAGCCATTTACAGCATAACTTGCAACTAACAGCTACAAGGAGTTACACCAAAAAAAAAAAAAAAAATAAAAATAAATAAATAAAAGGACAGCGAAGACAACAGCCAGGACGACCTCCAATTAGAAATACTATTTGACTACGCAATGTGCTTGTGACTCGCTCTTTCTCTCTCTGTCTCTCTCTCTCGGTGCTTGTGTATATTTATATGTGCATGTGTATGCATCTGTGCTTATGTGAAATTTAGCGCGCAATACACACCAACACACACACACACACACCACACACACACACACATATACACATAGTAAAACATACCAATTTATGCCAGGCAGTCAGCAAGGAGCAGCAGCCAGCAACAGTTTCACCTTTACACCATATTTATGTTTGACACCACAAGCACACACAAACACAAACACACACAAACACACACACATACAAACTAACACACAGACATACTTTGCCTCCTATTCTCGCCTGCCTATTTTTGCCTGTTTTTCTCATGGCTTTTGCTCTCTCTTGCCTTGGTCCTTCTCTCCTTCTCATGTCGCTGGATCGCAACCTTTGAAGGTGGTGACGTTGCTTTTGACCTAGTAAAATGCAACAGCATTAAAGTCAAAGTGCATGTTGTTATTGCTGTTGTTCGTTTTTGCCTTGCTGTTGCTTGTTTGCAACAAATACAATCGTTGATGGCAACAGAATCAGCAACACGAGTCGCACACTGATTTCAAATTGTAAAAATGTTTATTTTTATTATATAAATATATAAATATATATATAATATAAGATAAAATATATATGTATTAATATATATAAAATAAATATATTTATAGTAAAAAAAAAATATCACTATATTTGTATTTGTGAGTATTGAACCACTGTGCAACAGTGAAATAAAGCAATTTTGCGCAACTTGCGACCATTTGATGAAGTCAATTCAGTTCTAGTCTTCTTTGGTAGAGCCTATCTAAGCACCTAGACCTCGAGTTCTTGGGCAACACCAACCAAGAGAGCATATACAGCTATATACATAGACATTTACCTAGTCTCTGACTAACTAGTTAAACACTAACGGCTGCCGCCATTGTTCCTCTGAAGTACATGCAAATTTAAAGTATGCATTAGACTCAAGTGTAACTGGTAAGAGTTGTTTCTTACTTACTTGAGTGCATAGTGGAATATGGCATATATATTTCGGAGTATATATATGTCTGTATGTATATATATTTATATATAGATTAGCTGCATATAAAGGATACCTAAGTATAGTCTACTTACATGCAAAGATATGAGCAAAGGCGAATGCGAAAGGCATTTAACCGTGGAAATGAAAAGAAATGAAAGTGCTGCCCCACGTTTTGGGTATTCTACTCATTCTCATGAGTAGCTGTTGTCAGTGATTCACTGCGGCTACTAACTGTAAAAAAAGAACGAGGCCAAAACGAGCCAGTCCCAGTGAATAATGCATTGTACTACTACTACTACTACTACCACTATATTATATACTAACTTATAAAAAATATTTAAGATTTTATTGAATTTCATTAATTAACGAATTCCATATAAAAAATTTCGACTTGATTAAAAGAGATTTAAAAATATAAAAAAAAAAATATAAAAAATAAATAAATAAATTAAAAATAAATAAATAAATTTAAAATAAATAATATAAATAAATAAATAATTTAAAAATAAATAAATTAAAAATAAATAAATAAATATAAATAAAGAAACAAATAAATTAAAAATAACGATTGTAAAAAATTTTAAAATAAATGAATTAAAATAAATCAAAAATAAATGAATTAATATAAATAAAAAGTAAATTAATTAAAAAATATTAAAAGTTAAAATTCAAATTAATAAACTAAAGTACATTAAAAATAAATTAATGAGTATTTATAAAAAATAAATTTATTAAAAAAAATGAAAATTAACTGAACTAAAATATATTTAAAATTAATGAATTAATATAAATAAAAAATAAATTAATTTAAAAACAAAATGTAAAGTAAATGAACTAAAATAAATAAAAATTAATAAATCAAAATAAATATTAAAAAAATGAATTAATGTAAATAAAAAATAAATGAATTAAAACAAAATTAAAAGTTAATAAATTAAAATTAAAGACTTCAAATAACTTAAAAATAAATTGTTAGTCAAGTGGTTGTAAATTATGAGCCTCGACTGTACCTCATAAAGCTTGCACTAGCACAAAAACTAAATAAGTATAATGCATATATATATATATCTACATATGTATATACATATATATGTGTGTGTATATATATGCTTATAAGTCCCGGAACAATGCAATGAACTTTTAACTCACAAAATGTTTTGGGGCAAAATACCCATGTCAAAGCAATAACAAATAAAAAATAAACGCAGCAGAGGCTTTGGCAGTGAAAGGGTTAAAATTTTAAATTTTATACAGTCAAAACTATGCTTAGCTATATATTAACTTAAGTATGTAATATAAGTAAAACATTTGCTAGCAAAATCTCTTTTAAAGATAACATTTTTGGCAAGCTACGCCACTGGTTGCATAATAAAACAATTTGCTTTGAGTGACATTTTAGATACCCTTTAAAGCAACCTTAAAAATAAACTTTTTTTTTGTAGCTAACCCTTACCACACACACACACACACACATACACATTTATATATGGACAATATTAAACTATGTCTTATAAAAAAAAAAAAAAAATAATAATAAATAAACCACGCAAATTCAACGTAAATTTTGTTACAACTTACAGAAAAAACCGCAACAAAGCAAACCTTTTATAACATAAACTAAATTAGCGTACATTGTCAATCTTGTTGCATACTTATACACTTAAATACTAACACATATACAAACACACACACATACACACACTAATTTTACACAGATACAATTTGAATAGCTTTTCGTTCTGTCTTGTTGCCATTGCAGCGGCAATTACACAAACAGTTTTGCGTGCGTGTGTGTGTGTGTGTGTGTGTGTGTGTGTGTGTGTGTGTATGCTACCGGATCTGTGCTATTTGTTGTGTGTAGAATGTGTGTTTGTGTGTGGTTGCACTGAATTCAATATTTATAATATGGTTATAAATTTTAAATCATTTCAATTTAGACCAGCAATGGACATCATTGAGGAAATTAAATAAGGTTTTCAAACAAAAGGCTTTTTAAAGCACTTAAAATAAATATATATAAATACTAGTTAGAAAAGTACTGTTAAATATATATAAATAATTTCTTGATAACTAAAATTTGATAACTAAAATTTTGGGAAAACTGCAAAGAATTTGAAAATTATTTCATTTTCCCAAATAATAATAATAAGCTGCCAACTAATATACAGGGTGGCCCATCTAGCTGTTGCTTTTTGAACTATCGATAATTTGACTTTGACATTGCGAATATTATTGTTAATATGTCAGATATTTAGTAGAAGGTTTGCGGTTTACGAAATGGTTAAAAAAATTTTTTGAAAAATATATACTTGTTGTTTTTTATAGCGATTTTAAAACGCAAATCTTTCGTGGACCACCCAATATATATATATAAAATATAATAAACAAAATATTTAATTTATATAGAAGAATTAAATACTAATAATGAATGAAAACTCAGCATTCGTTTTAAATTAAATACAGTTTAATTAGAGCTCACAGCAACGATCTAACTTTTTAAGAATAAGAAAAACTTTTCTTAAAAATTTTTGTTTTTATTTTTTATAAAAAATAAATGCTATAACATATTTTTTACATATTTTTTAAAATTATTATCAGTCAAAAATTTAAACTTTCATTTACATTGATAAAAATCTTAGGCTGAATATTAATGATGTGTTATATCTATCGGTAAGCTGTGTGAAAATAACTTATGCTAAACTAAATAACTATCTTTGACTCTCTTAGAAATATCTTTGTTCTTTCCTATAACTATATTATTTTTATTTTTATTTATTCAAAAATATTTCCCCAAGCTCTGAAAGGGTTAATCTATCATCCATTGCCGGAAGATATATATCCGGAAAGAGGCCCAAAATTATTTTATAAATAAATCCAGACTAAAGCGTTTATATATATTTTAAAGATTTCACAAAACACAGTAATTAGACAATATAGTAAGATTTTATGTACTTGTAAGTAGTCTTTAACCCACAATTGAGATGTAAGCCAAGGAAAGCAGCTGCCAAATTACACCCAAAAAATCAGTTAAGTTTAGCCTAGAAATGGAAAACATTTGAGAGAGAAGACTTCAAAGAGAGAAGTCGGAGGATATCTTAGAAATTATCAAAAGTAGGTACTTAAAAGATAATTTAAAAAATATAAAGAAAGTGAAAATAAAAGTGAAAGGTACTAAATACTAATTGCATTTAGATGCTTTAAGCCAGGATCTACATTAGGCATTGTTTAAGACGCGAATAGAATTCTGTATGAAAACCAAAATTGATTAAGCCCAATCCAACAGCAGTTAGGACTATTAAAAATATCCACGATATAAATATATTATTAAAAACTTGATTTTTATTTATATTTTCTTCAATTTAAAAATAAAAAATAAAAATATTTTTATAAAATTTTATATAAATTTAATAACGAAATATATTTTATGTGATTTTTGATTACATCGAAATTGATTGGTTTGTTAATTAGTTGAAAGAAAGTAACTGTCATTGCTGAACACACATGTTGATGGTGTATAAGTATATATATATATATATATGTATATGAATTGTGTGAATGAATTCGGCTTGCAATCAAGGACTTGTATACCATATATGATTCAAAGAAGGATGCAAATGTATTAGTACAATTGTGATGGAACTTTTAGTTACACTGATTTGGTTAATCAGTTGCTATAAATGAAGTACCGAGAGCACAGTTTACACACACACACACACAAACAGAACACATCTACATATACACACAGACACAGAAACAGAAAGCATACTGTTCTCTAAATAATAGCCAAAGCATAGTTAGTCCGGTTTTTGGGTTTTGTTTGTTTGTTGACTTCAGTTTACTTTGCTCTTCCTTTTTGGCCAGGTTTCATGATGCTGACTTATTGCTTATGGTATAACAGTATGTCATACCCACAGCATACACAAAACATAAACACATATATACACTCACACACACACACACACACATACATAGTTATATGCTCAATGCATTGTTAGCATTTAGCTGCATTAGTTTTGTCTATTTTGGCTGTTCTCTGTTGGTTGTTGTGGGTTGTCTGTTGCCTGTTATCTATTGTATATTGTTAAAGGCTAAGGTTAAGAGGCTTACAATTAGAAGTCTATTATTGAAATGGCATACGTCAAGTGGCTAACGAAATTGCGCATACGCCATGTTATCTCAATTAACAATTTTTATATATAGATTTATTTTTCTAGAATATGTCAATTGAATGTCAATTACTTAGATATATACATATATTTATTGATTTATTTATTTATATATGTTTTAACTTTAAGTTCCATTTTCATGTTTCATCTCTATGTTTCATATATATGTTTTATCTTCATGGTTCATTTTCATGTTTCTTACTTAATTTTCAATGTTCCTCTGCTTAATGTTTCATTTAAATTTATTTTTATTCGTAGCTTTCAACTGTTTTATATTTCATAAAAAAGTATGTCCGAATCCTTTATAAAGTAAAGTGTTCCAATACCAATTGTTTCATAGAAAGGCAACACTAATATGACTGATAGTTTATATTCATTTTGTTTCATGTTTCATTTTCTATATTTAAGTTAAAAACTCCCTACTTTTATATTTCCTTAACAATTCTTCAAGCTTTATGTTTCATTATCAATGTTCCTATGCTTAATGTTTCATTTAAATTTATATTTATTCTTATTCCTAAAATGTTTTATATTTCATAAAAATGTATGTTAGAATTTTTGAAGAAAAGTGTTCCAATACCAAATGTTTCATAGGTAAACCAAACACTAATAAAACTGATTGTTTATGTTCCATGATTTCTACAGTTATCCAACAATATCTTCATAGCAACTATACCTCAGATGATGTAGAGTAAAAAAACATAAAGATGAACGGACAAGGGAATCAATTGCAAAATGCAAAACGTGACTTTAACAGCAGCCGTCGACTGAGTAAGTGACTGAATAACTAATTGACCAGCATACTGAATGACTACTTGACTGACTGATTGACTGACTGATTGACTGACTGATTGACTGATTGACTGATTGACTGACTGACTAAATATCTGACGGATTGTCTGTTTGTAAATTTGTAAATTTGTTTACATCGAAGCGCGGGGCACGAGCGCGACAAAAGTCAACAAGGTAAAATACTTTAAATATCAATAAACGCAGGATAAAATATGGTGAGAGTTGATGGAAATGATGGAAATTATGGTTGGATGGTATTTTTTTCTTTTTTTTGTATATGGAGAAATTGAAAAGGGAGGATGGAAGGGGGGGGGGGATATTTAAAAGAGATTGAAAAATAAAACAATTGGCAGCTTTGATTGGATCAATGGGCGTGTGTATTTATGGCTCTTGGTGGATCCGTTGGCCGATTTGCATATTTGGTTAATTGAAATTGATTTTTATGTCGTAAACAAAGAAAAGTCCATTGCATACTTATAGATGTTGGCCACATTGAAAAAACCCAAAAAGCTCAAATAAATAAAAAAAAATAAGTCAAAAGAACACCAAAACAACAACAATAATAACAACAACCACAAGAATAACATAAAAATAAAAACAAAACAACAACAACAACAACAAAAAAGAGACAAAAACTGACAATGACAGCAACTGAAGCATTGTGGCAGCAATGAGGAGAGCAACCGACGCAACCAAACAAAGTACAGTCACCTTGCGGTTTTTCCCATAAAAATCAATTTCAATTTTAACTAACGAAAAATATTATGCAACTCAGAGAGTCGGGCCTAGGGTAACGGCCTCCCTCTGAAAGGCCAAAGAGACTGCAGACTGCAGAACAACTTCAAGTTAACCACAAACCGACCGAGTTGTTGTCTTTGTTGTTGTTGTTATTGTTGTTGTTTTTGTTGGTATTTTAGAAGCATAGACGCTGCTAGTTGAAGGCTAGTAAGTAGTAGGTGTATGTAGTATGAAGGGTTAGAGGAGTGTCTAACATAGTAGAAGTGGAAATGGAAGTAAATGGGGCTTGGACAACCGCAAGAACCGCTCGCCAGGCGCACTCAGCGAACTGCGGCCTGACCTGCTTACTTGAGAGCTTATGCAGTGGCCAGAGTTAAGAGCGCCAAGAGGGTTGGCCTGTTGGTGGCTTCTCATTGGAGGCTGGAGGGTAGTGTATGTTAGGGGTGTTGGTAAGATAGAGGTGCAGTGCAATGGTGGTACAATGTGAGAAGTGGCAGTTTGTGTTTGGGTATTTTGTGTTTGCGTGCAACATGCACATACAGAGTGTGGCAAAGCAGCGGCAAGCAGCAAGCGGTAAGCGGCAACGAGAAACGGACAACGGCAAACGGACAACGGACAACGGACAACGGACAACGAACAACGGGCAAGTAGCAAGTGGTAAGTATACATTTGGGCAGTTTGAATGGCAAATGTGGTTGAATGTTTTTGGGTGGTTAGGATCTTCGCGCAATGACGTCAATGAGCACACGCACCGCCAATTTGGACAACAATGCAACAGACAATACAACAGAATTCAAAGCAAAAGTGTGAGAAGAGAGACAAACAGAATGTAAGAGAAAGAGAGAAACGGGTAAACTGGACACTGTGTGACAGACAAATGACACAAAAAAAAAAGAAATAAAAAAAAAATAATAATTATATTAATGATACTTAAGTGCAATTGCAATGACAAATTATTTATGACAAACTACGAAAATAACCCCAAAATAGAATGCACACAGCAGAAAAAGCAGGAAAAACCCACAAAGAAACACTTTACTTTAATCCAGTAAAACTACCCACGAAAGCAGCTTTGTTGATGAAAAAAAGTAAATTTTTAAAGGAATTATCCTCTGTGTGTGATAATATCGAAATAGCTTAAACTGTGTGTGTGTGTGTGTGTGTGTGTGTTAGTGTGTCTGTGTTCAAATGTAGGTCAAGGACACTAAGTAATATACTCTTTTAAAGTATTTCAAATGATATTGTTATAGAATGACTAATAAAGAACATATTAAGCAAATTATAGAAGGAAATTTTAAGGACTTTTAAAGCTACTCTAATTAAGCGTAATCAAGTGTCCTTTCTACTCAATAAAAAAAAATATATATATATATATATATATATATATATATTAAATATTTTTTAACAAAATTTGAAAATAATTGCGAACAAGTTGCAAATAATATTTATTATATATTTAATTATTTATTATTTTATTTATATTTAATATTATATAAAGCTGATCATAGGAATATCTTATGTTTAAATCCTAACAAAATACCACTTTTTAGCCCCTTTGCCTTTTTGTAAAGAGATATTGGAAATATGCAAAATCGAAAAGTATGTAACACATAGAAATAATCATCGGAGACCCCATAAAGTATATATATTCTGAATCAGGACGACAAGACGAGTTGATCTAGCCCTGTCCGTCCGTCCGTCCGTCCGTCCGTATGAACGCCTGTTTCTTAGAGACTATAAGAGCTACAGCAACCAAAATTTAAACCTAGATTTATCATTTTCGTACGCTGTACAAGTTTGTTTTTGATTTTTCAATTTCCTCCCCTGACACCCACAATTCGAAAAAATCGATTATTAAGCACAATTTTCAACCGATCAAATTTATTTTTATTACACATCATAATTAGACCACTCTTGATCCATGTTGCAAATCTGGGCAAGATTGATTAAAAATCTCGGATTTTATACATCATCAAAAGTGCCGTTATTGGGCCCGGGGGGGTATAGTAGTGCGCGCAAAATAAGAGCTAGAGCAACGAAATTTGGAATGTAGATTTGCTATGTTATTACGCTATACGAGTTTGTTTTGGTTTTTCGAATTTTTTTCTCTGACCCCCGCAAATCGAAAAAATCGATTATAAGACACAATTTTCAACCGATCAAAATTCTTTTTTGCACACGTTCTAATAAGACCATTCCTGATCTACGTTGTAAATTTCCTTATGATTAAACAATAAACACGGAAGTTATACAACATTAGGCACCGCGCTATAGAGCGCAGGCGGCTAAAAGGATCAATGGCTAAGTACGTGCAGAACTGTGTGTATAGCTGTATATGTAGGCAAAGGGGCTCTCGTAGTCGGGGACACTCGACTACAGACTTCTTACTTGCTAAATTTGTTGCATTCCAAGGTCAAATGTGAAACCTTTATACTGCATTTAAAATACCATTAATTAACTTTCAAGGTTATTGGCAAAAATTTAATTGACAATGAAAAGTAAATTGGAAAATAGTAAAAGCCCTGAAATAAGCTTAAGAGGCTGACTGGTTGACTTATCAACAGCAAAACATTGACATGTCAAAGGTCAAATAATTTAAATTTAACTCTAGATAGTTGGACGAAATAAAATAAAATTTATAATCTTCTCGATGACGTATGGAAAATATAAAATATAAACACAAAACTAAAGCAATAATAATAATAATATTTGTATACGTAATTAATTAAAGTTAACTGATGCATATGGTAAATAACTTAATTAGTAAATACATATTTATCTAAATATATATATATATATATATATTGTTATATATATATATATTTACGGACAAGCAAAATTGTTATCGGTATACTGTGTGACATCTGGGGAAGGGTTTTAGTCGGCTAATGCGCCTTGATACACCCATTGATCAATTGGTTTCGCCGTGGCGCCTAACACTTTTTGAATGCTTACGACCTTTGGGACCCACAGAGCTACGCACGAGCTGAGACAATGTGAATAATATGAATAATATAAATAATATGAATAATATGAATATGGAGCTAAATCGCAATGCTGACAGTGAGAGATGAATTGAAAACAACTTGTTGATAATACTAAATAAATAATAATAATTATATTTGTATAAGCAAAAACCTTTACACAGTCATTCAATTAAATACTTTTTGTTTTTAATGGTTTATTTTACACTCAAATAAGTAAATTCAAATTATTTTAAACGAAACTTTGTTTTCTGCAAATTTATCTATATAAATATAAAAGAAGATTAAAATTAATTTTGTGCATTTTTTCGTAATTTAAATATAATTATAACAAAATTTAATGTTATGAAAAAAATATAAATATAAATTAAAATATACAAATAAAAAAAATTATAAAAAAAATTAAAATCAGAATAAAAAAAAAATAAAATAAAAAATAAAATATAATATAAATAAAAAAAATAGATAAAAATAAAAAAATTTTACCAAAATAAAATAAAAATAAATAACGAATAAATTAAGAATAAAATTAACTAAAGTATAAAGTGAATAAAAATTAAATTAAAATAAAAACAAAATTAATTTATTACATTTAATTAAATAAAAATAAAAAACAAATAATATAAAAAATAAATTACATTTAAAAAATAAAAAATAAATTAAAAACATAAAAGCCATATTTTAGCGACCTCTCTCTAAAAAACATCAAACTTATTAACACGTTCGTAGGTCTTTGCAAATTAAATAACTAGCTTTTAAATTAATTAAATATTTTAAACTTAAGAAAATATAATAACACAAATTAGTTCAAATAAACAAAAAAAAATATAAAAACTAACATTTTGAGCCAAAGGCAGATCCAGCTAGTGCTCGTTAAACTTGTATTAAATTGTATATTTTATATATATTTAATTTAATTCTAATAAAAAAAAAATTAAATAAATATTTATTTTATATATTAACTAAATTTAAGAAATTAAAATAAAATAATTTTTATTATTATATATAAATACTATAACTTTTTAGGTGACAAAAAGTCTATATTTAAAGTATTTAAAATAATCTTTTATATTTTTAAATTTAAATTTCTTTTCTTCATTTAATAAGATTATTTAAGATTGTAAATAAATAAATATAATATTAAATAAATTCATTAAAATCTTAAAATTTAAATCTGGATTAAATTTAATTAGAATTATTTATTAAATAAAAAAACAAGTAAGAAGTCTGTAGTCGAGTGTACCCGACTACGAGAGCCCCTTTGCCTACATATACAGCCATACACACATACTCATACATACACACAGTTCTGCACGTACTTGGCCATTGCGCGCGCCTTTTAGCCCCCCACGCTCTACAGCGCGGTACTTATTGTTGTATAACTTCCGTGTTTTTCGTTCAATTTTAACGAAACTCACAACGTAGATGAAGAATGGTCTACTTAATATGTGTGCGAAAAAGAAATCTTATCGGCTAAAAATTGTACCTTATAATCGTTTTTTTCGATTTGCGGGGGTCAGGGGAGGAAATTTAAAAATCAAAAACAAACTCGTATAGCGTACGAACATAACGAATCTACGTTCCAAATTTCGTTGCTCTAGCTCTTATTTTGCGCGCGCTACTATACCCCCCCGGAGCCCAAAACGCCACTTTTGATGATCTATAACTTCCGAGATTTTTGACCAATCTTACCCAGATTTACAACATCGATCAAGAAAGGTCTAATTATGATGTGTGCCAAAAATAAATTTGATCGGTTGAAAATTGTGCTTAATAATCGTTTTTTTCGATTTGCGGGGGTCAGGGGAGGAAATTCAAAAATCAAAAACAAACTCGTATAGCGTACGAACATAACGAATCTACGATTCCAAATTTCGTTGCTCTAGCTCTTATTTTGCGCGCGCTACTATACCCCCCCGGGGCCCAAAACGCCACATTTGATGATCTATAACTTCCGAGATTTTTGATCAATCTTACCCAGATTTACAACATCGATCAAGAATGGTCTAATTATGATGTGTGCCAAAAATAAATTTGATCGGTTGAAAATTGTGCTTAATAATCGTTTTTTTCGATTTGCGGGGGTCAGGGGAGGAAATTCAAAAATCAAAAACAAACTCGTATAACCTACGAACATAACGAATCTAGATTTCAAGTTTGGTTGCTCTAGCTCTTATAGTCTCTGAGAAACAGGCGTTCATACAGACGGACAGACGGACAGACGGACGGACGGACAGACGGACAGACGGACAGACGGACAGACGGACAGACAGACAGACGGACAGGGCTAGATGAACTCGTCTTGTCGTCCTGATTCAGAATATATATACTTTATGGGGTCTCCGATGATTATTTCTATGTGTTACATACTTTTGGATTTTGCACATTTCCAATAGCTCCGCTTTGCTCTTTTTTTACAAAAAGGCAAACGGGCTAAAAAAAGAAATAGAATTAATTTTGGAACTTACCTCAAACGAGACAAAAGCATAAATATAAAAATACTGAAATGCATAAAAACAATAAAAGAGAATTATAAATTTATTATTATAATATTATTATAAAATTAAAGTTGGTCATGCAACAATGTGGCAAGAATATGAGAATGAGAAATGTGTCAACAAATTTTTCAAGTATTTAATTAATTGTTGCAAACTAAACGAATAAATAAACAAGATGTGAACAACTCTATTATCATGTCGATATGGTCAATAGATTTCAATAACTGTTTATCTACATAGACGTGTGACATAAACAATGCTATATAAAAGAGGCTATCAAAAAGTAGACCAAAAAAATAAAAATTATAGATAAAAAATTAAAAAGTTATTCTTAGAAATAATATGATATTATAGACAATTAATAATGTTAAACTGCAATTGTTTAAAGTTAAATTGAATAAAAATTTAACTAAATGTGAATGAAAATTTATTGAAAATTTCATGGTTACAATTTATTTACTAATTATATACATATATATATATATATGTATGTATGATTTACATTGCACACTCTACATATATACCTTATATACATATATATCTAACATAAAAAGTATATACCGATGGCGGCGTAATTAAAAACCGTTATCAATTTTAATTGAAAGTAACTGCAGCCAGGTATGTCCATATCTATATATATATATATGTATATAAAAATATATATTTATATATATGTACATACATATATAGATATCTCTAATGTATATGCTTTTGTATCTGTATCTTTGTAACTGTTTCAATGGCTCTGGTCAACTTTGAGTATGCGTTATATAGATTAGAGAGTTGCCACAAAATTAAATGGCACAAAGTCTAAAATGTTGCACTTGAACAAATAATATACTATTCAGTAAATTGCAATTGCTTTCAAAACAGATAATTGAGATTCTACTTAAATCTAACTAAAACACTTTTAAAATAAACAAAATAAATATAAAATGGATAGTAAAAACTATAATAAAAAAAAAAACAAAAACACTTAAATAACTTAAATGGCAAAGAAAACAACAATAAAAAGAAAATATTTATACAAATAGTATATTTAAAGAGCTTCAAATATATATGTATATATATATATATAGCTATGCAATAATTAAATGCTTTAATTAAAATGCACTTTAAATTTTATGTTAAACAAAGAAGAATTCAATCAAAACTCTTTGATAAAAACAAAAAAAATAAAACGAGTTAAAAAAAAACAAAGAATGACAACTAGAATATGTCAGAATCGCGTTACGCATACGCCACATAGTCATTGCTTAAATTCAAAAAATAGTTCAAACAATAAATATGTGTACAGTTTGTGTATATTTGTATATACTCTTCTCTATATATGTGTGTTTGTGTGTGTGTGTGTGTGGGTGGGTGGGTGAGTTGTTTGTACATGTGCAGAGGCAAAGCTTAGGTTGCATAGCATATGCAATGTTTAAATTTAACTTTTTTTTTTTCTTTCTCATTGGAAAACTGTGAAATTGCCAGAATATTCCATCAGTCAAAAGAGCTTGAAAGGACTTAAATGATGGACTCTTCTTTATTAAAGATAAATAAAGATATATATAAAGATATATATAGTTGCATAGAATATTGGTCGTTGAGTTCAACCTCAAGTTAAATCTTTGGCAAGTGGTTGAGAAAATCGAGTAAATTAAGCTCCATATTTTCACTGGCTATTTCCGGTCTGAAACGAGCGCTAGTACGCACTCAAACACACACACACACACACACACACATAAAAGCATACACAACAAAGCTGGATAAAAGCTACAATTGAATAATTTCACTTGAAAGATTATCATCGTTTGGCATCATACCATATTGTTCACTTTCAATCAATTTTCCATCGTTTACAGCTTAATTTCACTTAACTTCATTTCATCAAATCTCAATTTAAAAAACACATACAACATAACAAGTACAAAAACTATATATAAAGTCCAACCTTATACTTATACACATAAGACTTTGTAAAATATTGAAAAGTTTTATTTTTTTTACACTTACTAATGGATTTAGAGTGCGCTCAAACAATATTCCACAACCAGAGAAAAGTTTCAGTGCTAACTTTTTGTTAAATCAATTTACTAAAACATTTTTCTGCATGTAAAAAGCCAACTGACACTTGCAACAAATATACATATAAATATATATATATATATATAAATACAAATATACATTATATAATATATTATAGATCCTATAGTTGATACTAACACATACATAAGCACAATGCAATATGCACACACATACTTATACACAGAGCTTAAACACTTGCTTAAATCACTTCTATGTTTATTACTAAAATTTTATTCATAAAAATGAAGAAGCAAATCGTAAGTTGTTGAAGAGGTGGAATAAACATATATATATATATATATATATATATATTTCTATAATTATTAATTCAAACACGTGCTTAATTTTTATCATTTTACAAGATTAGTATAGCAACAATTATAACACATGCGATCAAAATAAAAAGAAAATAATCGTTTGCGTTGCCATAGAAAAAAGTCTCAGCTTTGTCTGCCAATGGCAGCGCATGCATTTTGTTGTTTGACAGTTTGTTACCTAGATGGCGCTAGCAGCTAAGTTAGATAATATGCATAGTATATGATACTAACAATTGTTGTGAGTATGTAGGCGCTAAAGTGCAACAAGCAACTAACTTGAATGCATCAAATACAAATACTATAATTTGCTTTATACTTTCTATAACTAATATGAAAGATATTTCTTAGTCTTTTGTGTTAAAGATAAAACTCATTTGCCATTTATTAAAGTAAAACCTTGAAAAGAACTTCAATGAGTTTCCAATAGATTGCTTGGCATATGCCAAAACATTGGCGATTGACGAATAATGCCAAGGTGCTTATTGGAAGCAAGTTGTGCATTATAAGAGCTACCCTTTAGTTTCGACTGTACAAATGAATTAATGAATGAATGAATGTTAGACAAACAAGCTGACAGTGTGACAGAATGTTTAAGTTAACTGGCTGATTGAACTAACTATCCACTACAATCTGACAAACTCATTTCAGTATCTGTTTTTGTTTTTTTTTCATTTTTTTGCTGGCTTAAAGTTTCAAAATGTCACATTCTTTGGACACTGGCAATTTGAAGCTCTGACACTCTGGCTATCTGGCACTGGCACGCGACATAACGCCCCAAAAAACATATATATATATATATATATATATATATATCTCATAAATTGCGAGTCATGTCGCGTCGCTTTGCTGGCTTTGGGATTTTTCAAGCACATTGACAAATTTGAGCTAAAGTGGAAGGTGTTAGATGCTTCGACCACAACAAATTTCAGGTATTGGTGTATTATATATATATGTATAGATATAATATATATGTATATATAATATATGTATATAATATCTGAACACATGTGCAGTGAATTTCGTTTCTGGTTCCCACTGACAGCTGAATTGTATGTGCAGTGAATTTCGTTTCTGGTTCCCACTGACAGCTGAATTGTGTGTTCATTTGTAAGCACTAATTAGTGTATAAACTAAAAGACAAAAAAAAAATTTTGTTTTTAAATTAACGGCTTAAATATTGCCCGAATTAAGAAACTAAAAATATTTTGAAAATATTTTGTTTATAGAACAACATAAAAGATCATTAGTAGAGAATATTTAATATGTTTTAATTAATTAAATTTGTCTATATCTCAGCATACAAAGGTAGGCAGTAAAAATAATAAATGAATTGGAAGTAGCTTAATATTATTTAATTATATATATCTACACATATGTATATATTATTAAATATTTTTTTTGTAGAACTGAAACTATTTTTATTGCTTTTTAATTATTTTAATATAAGAAACAACAAACTTAATGTCAATTTAAATATTTTTAAAATTTATTAATATAATTTCCAAACGAATAATAATAAAATAATCAAAAATAATATCAAAAATAATAAATATATTAATAAGTAATATATAATACATAAAAAAATAAATTAGAAAAATACTAATAAATAAAAAAATAATAATAAAAAAAATAATTATAATAGAAAAAAAATAATATTTTCAAAAATTAATAATACTTAAACAGAAAATAAGAAAATAAAATATATAAA